>JARJEB010033247.1:0-14040 GCA_030264535.1 Liometoxenus newtonarum | reverse complement strand
TGCTGTGAACAAAATTCCAGCCGAACCGAGCAAGTTGTCCAGATTAAACTTGGTATGCGGGTTCAGTGCCATAATGGTATAAAGAGGAAGCATAGTTTGGGAGATATTAATTCCTAACCGTATTTGTTCTTTCCGATACTATCGAAGGTATGTATAGGAAAGTATCTGATTCACCCCAAAAAATCGATGCCCGGTTTTCGACGGATCTCCACGAATACCGCTCCCCTGAGTCCGAAACAGTTGTTTTTCTGCTAAAACTGTCTTTTGTTTTAGTGCGTGGCTGCAATTATGTCAACAATTCTCACGCGGGATACCGCACAACATTGCGATACTTAGTGTACCTGTACTGCGGAATTAGTTGCAGAAACTAAAAAGGCGTTGGAAGGGATTAGCGTTTTCTGTTTCTGCAACTAATTTCGTCATATAGTTATACTAAGTATCGGAAAGTAGTGCGGTGTCCCGCACCGTATTTTTTTTCTGTATTCGTTTTCGTTTTAATATTAATAATATCTAATGTGTTGTTAAAATAATTCCCGTTACATAGAAAAAGCTTTCAGCTAAATTAATTTATGAATCGTAATTTTATGCGTAAAACCATTGAATACAAATCGATTAATTTCAATCTGTCGAAATTTAGACGTCTTTGGAAATTATAAAAAAAAATCGTAATTTGATATTTTGTTTTCAAATTTCTATGTTATACGAAGATGCCTTATTGAAATACAATAATTAGATGAAATCGATTGGAAACGAAGACATAATATAATAAAAACCGACGAAATTGTGTGGAACGTGAGAAATAAGATGTAATCAGCTGTAATAATCATTAATAAACCGAAAACCTGTTCGCATAGTTGCTAAATGTATATTTAAAGATCAAGAAATTAAATTTTAGTCAATTCTTGCAAATCAAATAAAAAATAATTAAAGTTTGAGTTTTGGTATCATAAAATCGGCATTAAATCGATTTTTTCTTTTTGCAGTTAATATCTTTTAGTTTACCGAAGAAAGTTATAACGTTGATTTCCTTTTTTTATTTTTGAAACCAGAAAAAAACTTGTAAGAAAATTACTTTTTTTCTAAAAAATGTGTTTGGCATCATTGCATATTTTTAGTAGCTTATTGATTGCATCATCTATCAGATACGTTATGGTGGCAAATTCAAAAACAGGGGAGGCACGTTGTCGATCTACATAAAATTCTTTGTCCTCGTGAGGACAAAACAGGACCTACCGGACATTTTTGTATTAAGATTTTCCATTTCTTTTGACCCGATCTACAATGTTACCTGGCGGTTGTCCGCCAATTTCAGAACATCCGGTATAATTTAATTGGTCATAACTAAGAATTAAAATAGAATATTTCAAATATTTATATGGAAAGAAAGTTTATAAAAAACAAAAATCAATTTTTGCGGTACAAACCAAGTCAATATTTTTAGAAATAAAATAATGTTTATTTGAAGTGACTTTGATTGTAATTGTAATTTATTTAGTATTTCTTTTTTTAAATCGAAATGAAAGTAAAACCCATTGAAGAATGTTCAAAACAAAATGGCAAAACAATAACGTTTTGTTAAAATCTCTTCCTCTTCCTTGGTATTATTGCACTCTGTGGTGTATACTCATAGATAGATCAATTTGAAATCATCACATTTTTATTTTATCTGAAGTATTGTGTATGCTTGTATTCTGGGCTGGGTAACAAGTGTTCACTTAAAATGGCTTTAAAAATTTTATTGTTTTCTCACTACTTTTTTTTTCTCTCTATAAAAACCACACCGGAAAACAAACGGAAAGCAGCGAGCAAGGTTTTAACTTTACATTGATGATGAATCAAGTGCTGATATAATGGCCTTATAACTATATAACAGAATGAGATTGTTGGAAGACTGAAAAGTGGAAGAATATCAAAGATCGAAGGGTCGAGACAGGGACTGCTTAGTGAGACGCCATACAAAATGAGATAATTACACCATGGCCATTTAATTGCACCTAAAATTAGTCGGTAATAACCGGTACTCGCTTTACTTTTTACCATGGCGGTATAAGTTGGGTAAAAAGAAGTGGAAGACACAACACACACAACACACACACACACACACACACACACAAATACAATATCTACCTATATGGCAAAAGCGAATGTTTACACTCCGGCACCACAAACCTTACCAAAAGTGACGAACACTGGCACACGGGAGGAGCCCAGGTACTTTTCCCTGGACCTAATAATTAGGCACTGCAATTATTATATAAGTTTTAAAAACTTGGACTTGGACGCGTTCAATGTGTCTTCGGTCGTTTGTTTAGAATACAATGTATAAACTTACCTAGGTATACCATATAACCAACGGAACCAGGACCTATTTGTAGACGATGACGACAACGTAAAATTAGTCGACACGATGTCGACAGTCGGTCGGTGTTTTTCTGCATTTCTATGAAGTGTTTCATTAAGAGAACCCCCCACAAGCCAAAATCTAAACTGAACGTCGTACTCGTAGACGCTTAATGGATATTTGTATACTTATAAAAAAGTATAATCATTTAATTATAAAGTCGACTCTTCCGTAGTAAAAGAACATCAAAGAATACATTGAGTGAGTCGTTCCGGCTGGAACCAAAATGAGCAATTGACATTTTCAGCGTAAGGTAATATCGGACGAAAATGTCAAATGAGTACTTTAACTTCCCTATAGGTAGGTCTATAGGTATAACTTTTGGAGACAATAAAGTTGATGAAAATCAGAATTAATAATGCGCAATAAAATCAATAAATTTACTTTGTTGTGAATTATTATTCATGTTACTAATTATTTTAATTAGTATTTGTTTTTGTCATTGACGACTTACCTATTTGCTTTCTGTATATTCATATCTACATATATAATTTATTCATTGTTCTAATGTTGTATTAACGAATACAATCGCCCACTCAAAACTTATACAATAGACTACGGTGTCCAAGTTTACTGTTACAGAATACAAAATTGAAACGCAAATAGATTTTATTTGATTCGGTTTAAGTACTAAAAAAAAAACTAGAATTAACGACGATGACAAACAGACGACTATATTGCGTTTATGAAACAGTTATAATGATATCACCAATTGCTTTCGTAATGACCTTTGCTTTAAAGCAATGTGTTAAAAAAGTCCGCTGTAAAATAAATTGGTAACTCTGTCCAAGCCAGTTGAATAAAGTTGATAAAAGCAAAAATGATAATATTAAACATTCAAGACAAGCTTCATATTTGTTCCAACACGCATAGTTCGCATTTGTTCGAATCGAAATCGGGTATCCAGTTTATAGGTGAAGAATATAGTTTAACATGTTACATAATAAATAATATTGGAAAACTGGGCTATCGAAACTATTAAAAGACGCTGCATCAGAAATGATTGAAGGCAATACCAATATCAAGGATAAAATGAGAAAATGTGCAAACATATTCATTAATAGCAATATAATGTTAGCACAGGAAGCTGCCTATCATGTACTGTCGTTGCCATTAAGCAAAAGCTTAACTCTTTTTATAAATATAAATCGAATCAACGAAAGAATTCTTGCAATTTTTGTGCGCATGCGTGATGTATATGTACCAGTCCGAAATCGGTGGTATAAAACTGTTTATCTGTTGGAACGCAAGAATTGGGGGGTCTTCAACGCTAAAGTCAGGGACAAGCGTCAAAAAAATTCGATTGAGTTTGATCGTTCTGAAAGTGATTAGGGACTATTATAGTTCGTCTGACGGTTTGGAACAAGTTTGATCGTATATGTTGGAACAAAGCGAAAATCTACAAAATTGGCTAAAACTGCTATATTTATAATTTCAAATTTCATAAATTTTCTGTTTTGCCTACGCACTTGTCCAAACATGGATTCTTCGAAAAAAACGTCGCTTATGACCATAGGCGTGCGCATGAGATTTTATTAGGGAGTGCACAAACTTAAAATGTAATAGATATTCGCGATTCAAATTAATTTTTCCCGCCTCTATTGTTGCGCCATCTACAACATCCTAAGAGGGCAAAGTCAGCTGATTCGCTATTGAGTCAAAAATAAAGAGTTAAGAGTTTAATCTTAAAACATTAGGGTGTGCCAGTGCACACTCGGCAAAATCTGTGCGCACGCCTATGCTTATGACTTGTGACACAAATTGCCCAAATTACTATTTTTATTATGACTGCCAGTTGCAATAATTAAATGTAATTAAATTTTATTAAATTAATAAATTCAGTGAACAGAGAAACAAAATAAAATCATTTGAATGTGCGTTTTTGTAAATTTGCTAATTTTGCTTCCATTATTAATTTTAAAATGTCTAGACTGCGCATGCGGCTACTGAAATTGTATATTTGTTTTTTACGTAATTTAATTTGATGTAAGTGTTCAACAAAGTTGAACTGAATGAAAAATGAATTAAAATTTAATTGTGAATTTACTTGATAAAAAGGCGTTGAAAGTCTTCACACCTCGCGTTTCGTGTGCACTGAAACACGACGTTCTTCCACTTCTCATACGAGTATACTTACACCTTTCTTTCGTTTCATTATTTCATAGTGAATTAGACACTAAACATTTAGAGTTGTAACGATTTCATCTACCATCGTGTTAAAATTTAAACGCAATCGTAGAGGTATCCTAACATAAAACTACAAATTCTAATTAATGTAAATTTGTTTTGGTTACGGCTATTAGCCGAGCCCATGAATTTCTTCTTCTATATATAATTTCAGCTATTCACCCAAACATTCTATTCTTATTTTATTTTATGGAGATAGCAACATTTACATTCGAATTTCAACATAACATCATCAGTTAATTGAATAAAAAATTAGGAAAATGTAAATCCTAATTGCCCTAATAATGATACAAATTACATTTGATTAAAAACATTTAAAACAATAATGGAAGATTTATAATTAATTTCCTGCAAGCTTTAATGTGTTAAAATATCAGCTTTTATTAATTAAATAATTTTTTATGTCCTTTTTAGAAAAAGTCGTTCTAATTCTAGTTTTAACAAATCTGGAATATAATACGTTCGCCGAACACATTCAGTAAGTTCAGTTCTTGTAGGCGCTTTAATAGCGCAGTACATCGTGCGCATCAACCAGTTTCACAAGTTAGACATTAAAAGCACGAGCGAGCATTCAAAGAGATGAAACGATAGGGGTTTTCGGACACTAAACTCACATTCGAGTCAATCTAGGGTCGCGCCTCAGAACAACACAATTCTGTGAAAATCGCAGAATAGTGTTGTTCTCGGGCGCGCCCTGCAAATTTGACGCGCATTTGTGGGAGGAGCACTTACTGAATGCATTCGCCGAACGCAGTATAGGAATTATTTAATTGGAATGGTTTTTTCGGTTTGGAAATTAGTTCAGAAATGTATCAAATTTATTTGATCGTAAATGTGTTTTGTGTCACAACAGAATGTTACACAATTTTTATTTATTTCGTTCGTTTCGTTGATTCGTTTGTTACTTGTTTCGAGTCTGAGTGTACTCTTTGGTAAATTATGTAAATTCATTTTGATATAAACGCCAAGAAGGTATCAGAAAAGAGGTTTTTAGTGGACAACTTTATTATCTTTTTATTTAAAATTTGTTTGACTTTTTCGTTCACTTTTTCTGTCGTTCTGTGTGTTCGTTAAGCGCGTGCGAGTTGTATCGAAATACCAATTAATGATTCAATATTTTTGGTGGATATATCTTTTTTAATGATTGCAACGAAAAAACAATATTTAGAAAATCAATTTTGTACAAATCGAAAATCGTTTTTCGACTGTTGCTGTCGTTAATTAATTTACATAATGCTTAAGAAAAACATCATTAAAAGCATAAAAAACTGTTACTTACGTCTTGTGACAGAAAAGCAAAAAATATTTACGCATAAACTTAATGCTCAAAAATATATTCGGAATTTAATTAAATGGTCCGGGTGTAAATATAAATTAAGCGCGAAAGCTGAAGCAACACGTTGCATACAAATTACAGCGTTTTATTCGGTTTGTAATTTGATGGCTGGTGTTTTTTTCTGGTTTGTCATGTAATTAATTAGTGAGTTTTGCGGCGGAGTAATCACCAAGTTTCCTTAATGAAAAAAAGTAGTACTCGAATGAATGGGATTTTTTACTTAAACGCGGAGCAAAAAAAAAATAAAGCCGAGAGGAAAAAAAGTTGGATTTTTAAGTGCCCCAATGACATTGTAATTATCTCGGAGGGTAATTTCCACTTCTGCCAAGGCATACGGGGAGAAACTTTCTACTTAAAAGTACCTTACAGCAGACTGTGGGGTACTAAACCATCCAGGCGTCTAAAACATTACCAAAACGCCACAAGCAAAAAAAAAAGTTAAAAGAGAAAAAATTAATGCGTCTAACGACATTGTTTCCTTAATTATTCCTTGCTCGTTTCGTTGTACAACGTAGAACGCAAATAAGGAAGTTTACTTTAAACCTGGAACATGTTCGCTTAATTGCAAATCCGCTCTGATTAATTTTTAATTTGCTCGCTCGGCGCGTGATGACCAACTGGTGCATCAACAACTGTTCTAATAATTCTATACTTACCACATTCTTATACCAAAACGAAGACCTATACGAAGAAGAGATAATTGCTACCAAGTTCTTTTTATAATATCATATTATATTTATAAAAGGCATACACGAATGCAACTTCCACCAACAAACCAGACAAAGAGGAGAGACAAAAACTGCATAGGACTCATCAAGCAACGGAAAATAGTCCTACTATTAAATTTCGATTCGGATACTTAAAAAATACCATTCGCCACACGTTGCACTAATATAAATAAATAACTTACCGATATAAAAAGTAATTTTTGAGTGTTTGTATGTTTCTTAACTTTTTCGAAGGAGATCGAAACCGCAATTTAAAGCATATAGGGCGGCTTGGATCCCCGTCGAAAAACTTAATTTTCCTGCAAAATAAATAGATACACATAAGAAAGTTACAAACACTCAAACATTATATACGAGTACTTACATAAAATTAAATTCTTATAATGGTTCACAAAAACCAGATATACAACGGGTTTACTAAAGTTAACGGGATATAATGTTAATTTGCGAAAAATTAGCTACAACATTACCATTTTTCAAATAACTACTAGTCCCCGGCAAGAGGCCGGGCACGAAACGTGAAACGATCGAGGAGACCTCCGAAGCCGTCAGCTCTCCAACCGATCGAGAACAAAAGCACGCAAACGGCCACTCTGGTTGCCTAGGGTGCAGGTCAGCTTTGTCACAGTTATTTGAAACAAATAATGTTTTTCCAAATAAATAAACAATATGCAGCCAAAAGAGGAGTAAATGGAAAAACGTTTTTCAACGAACAAGAAATAAATCAAAAGGCAAATTTTAGGCTTTTAATTAAAATAATTGAATGCCCTTTTCGTTCAAGTGGGCTTCCACTATTCATATGAAAAAGTGTTTTCTACACACTGCCAATTCCTCAATATTATGCAAAAACCATTACGATTATTAAAAAAAGCATCACTATAAAATGTACCAGAGTTTACGCGGGTTTATAACGTTTTGAGGATGTTTTACATTACCTATACCTATGTATCTAGTAAAAACGCAATTTGCAAATGGATTTAAGTTAAGGTTTTAGAACTTTTAATAACTTAATAGGATATGGAAAACGTTTGTTTGTCTTGTCAGCCAAAGAAAGTTGTTTTTTCTTTCTTTCTAGGAATATAAAAGCCAAAATACATATTCGAATACAAATGATAAATAATTGCAATTTATATTTAACTAACCATAGTATATCCACGAGAAAAGAGCTTGGAAACCAATAAGTTATAAACATTTCCGTACGAGTTTAATTATTTGATTGATTAATGCTATAAATAAGGCAACATTTTTATTCAGCTTAATAAATTTTCCGTTTCATTAAATGCACTTATTGGTTTTCGCCGTTGTTGATTCGAGAAGTCGTTGCCCAGCAAAAGTAAGCAAACCGAACACTGCATGTGTCCAGAAACAGTAAGAGTGAGTTTGTGTGCGAACTTCGTAATCGCGTCAGCGTACTCGCCTCGCAATTATAATCGAATTAAAATATGTATATGCACTAAATCAGTGTATATGTTAAGTCAAAAGATTCGCAATGTGCGAATAGACCAGTGCCGGATTATTAACTAAATTGTGGCCCACGATCCGCATGCGGTGTCTTTTTAACATTTCTGAATTTTTGAAATACATCGGTGACCGGAACCACTGAAGATGATTCGTTCGGTCGTTCGGCATTCTTCGGTTCGACTCGGTTCAACCTTCGAAACCTATGTATTGTAATTCAAAATGTAAAGAATGTGTAGGTAAAAATTTTTAAAATAAATAGACATTTTTTATTTTTATTTTTATACCCACAACTAAGATGCGGCTCCCAAACTTTTCAGTTCAGGTAGGTAACCACGGCTCTGGCTGCAAAAAGTCTGGCCACGACTGGACTACACTTGGCCACGCAGTGACGCAAATTCAATTCCTTGGATCTATACCACATGCAGCCTACGAAAATCTTAATCCGGGAATGTGTGAAAATAAATATTTGACTTTGATTTTAGTTCAGCTTTTCAGCATGTACAATTCAAAATGCAATTGCAATTATTAAGAATGTTTAGTAATTTTAGAAGCAGTGCAGTGCAACTACATACCATGTGGTTATATAAGTTAGTATGTTTTGTAATAAATGAAAGGGCCGGCACGGTGTGAATTCGCAATAAATAATTCATAATAATGCAGCAAACTCTACTATGGCGAGAGTGCTAAAGTTAGGCAACCAGACGAGCGTTCTCATTCGTGGGAGTTCGCGTGCTCCTGTTTTCGATCAGTTTGAGAGTTCGTGCCCGGCCTCTTGCCGGGGACTAGTAGGTATTTGAAAAATGGTAGTGATCTAACTAATTTTTCGCAAATTAATATTATATCCCGTTAACTTTAGTTATGGTAACCGCATAATTTTAACAGAATCCAGATCAGGGTTGTATCAAAAAGCAACTTTCTTCTTTCCTTGAGGATCTTTCAAATTTATTACAAGATTGTAAAAATGAGAAAAGAGCGAAAGAAACAGACTTCAACTTTTTACTCTGTTTACTTCTGTTCAATCACTTGTAGAAATCTAACGAGTAATGACACATTCACATATAGAAGTGGATACTAGGGAGAGCATCCATAGAATTATATAAAAGGAGGAAGAACCAAAAAAGAAACACGTAACGAACGTAACGTGATGAAGAGAAAAAGGAGTGCAATGAGTGAGCGCCCCGGGCCGGGTTTGTGTATTTGTAAGTACGTAATACAAAAGCGAAGTAAAATATATTCCGATTCTGTCGTCCTTTATCGATTCGAAGCCATTTGGACTCAAAACTAGCTTTTTCCTTATATCTACATATTCGAGTGCTATTCAAACAGCGCAAAGGACTAAAGGAATCGTCGCATACGTGAATCGAGCGCGATGCTTTTAATACGACAATACAACTACGCATCCATCACAAAATTCACATACACATCAAGAAATGCTACATTTCCATCGTGTTCTCATTGCTTCTAGTGCTTAGTACTATTGCTAGTGCATTCGTCCTCTTATTTCGTATTGCTTGTATGTACATACATACCTATATGCGGGACTCAGAAAGATGCAGCTTTCAATTTAGCTAATGACGTTTCGTCGACTCTCACGCGCACACGTGGAATGCGCTTCGGCTTGCGAATGGCTATTTGACGAAATAAAGGTGTGCTGACTATTAAAATATAAAAGTTAACGAGACTGTGCGTTCTCTACATGAATTTATTAAATCTTATAACCCTTTAGATTGTATACGCGTTACCATTTTTGACGCACGAAATTAATGCAAACCGATTTAATTATAAATTTCTCAGATTTTACTGCAAACTTCAATTAGGAAAATATACTAGGTAATAAGGGCTAAAATCTACGAGTATACTCGAAGGTATATTTTTTCTCCGCCATCTTTATTCGGATCAGCTGTTCATTGGGAAGGTCAAATAAAGGTCAAACCTGTCACCTGCTGATATGGAACATCTGAATTAGAACCAAAAAATTATTGTTTGCAACAATTGCTTCACTAAAGTAAAATTTATTTTTTTTTGTGGCAAAGTAAGTATTTTAGATTTATATAGCATTCTGAAAAAGTGTTGTTGGAATATTGTATAATAAAATAAGAAGTTATATAGTATTATAAATATTGGAAATTTGAAAAATTTGTTAAAGCTGATGCTGATGTGAATTTTTGCAGCAGGCGGCGCGTATCAATTTTCACCAGCATGTAGTGCTAGTGCTTGTCTGTGGCTGCGTAGTCTGTAGTCGTTTTGAATATGTAGTCTGAGTATATCCGCGACGCGAGATCCGATATCGACGGGCGCGTTCTATGTGTATTATTATATGCGAGGCCTTGCATAACGACATCGATTGAGTCTATCGCCATTCCCCAAAGAGTCTTTTCAATTTTCAATATTTCCCTACAAGCTCTTGATGTTTTATTCATTGCACTCAGCGCCATCTTGAGAGACTCAATCAGACAATCTCATTTGAATGCATGCATTACACCCCCGGTATACCTATATCCCATATCCGGCCCGGCCATACCACATAGTTCGAAATGAAAATGAACACGAATTTTCTATACAATACCAGAAAAACGAATGGAAAATTTTCCATATAAAATATGTATATGCCTAAGTATGTTTTACTTCTTTAAACTTCCAAGCGAAAGCCTCGTTTGTACTTTTTGCCCGAATAAATTAATATAGGAGACTTTCAAAATTCATGATTGTTTCAGTTTACTTTTTGGTTGATTTAGCATTTCATTTTTCATTTTGCCTTGGGATTTCACATTCTAGTTTAAAGTGGAAAGTCAGAAAAGCACAGTGAATATTGTAGTAAGTACGGAAAGAAGAAAAGCCGTGTTTATTTTTCATCTAGAGGATTTTCCACCCCTCGCAATGGTGAACGGCTCCACATACCACACAACAGTTGGCCAGTTGAATTTTCGGTGAAATTATTGTGGGTTGAGTATTGCAATATCTCAGAATGCATTCGATGGATCCTTCCTTGTTGTATTTGATCTTGAGCTGCACGTAACCACGTGTGCATGTCCAACACGTTCATATTTGTACTCACATATTACGTAGGGAGTCTTATTTGAGTTTCGATTATCGAAAACACACATCCACATTATATATTTCGCAAAAGAAGTCCACATACAGTCTATATATATATATAGGTATATACTCAAAAGGTACGTATATTTTTCTCCTTTATCCATCCGTATGGAACGTATGAATATTTCGTTTAATAACAAGGAACAACACAAGAACACAAATAAAAAAATCGATTTTACGCCAAGAACGAAAAATACTCGAGACTTTGTATGATATTTTCATGTAGAGGAATAATGATGCATGTTTTATAATATATTTTATAAACTGATTTCAAGGAGATGCAAACGAATTACTGATAAGCAGAGACGGATCGGGAAAATTTTGTAAGCTGCCTCCGCGGGCGCTCGTGAAATTCCCGTACATGGCCGTCCCTGCTGATAAGGAATTAAAATGCAAAATCCAACAATCTATTCTACCAAAATTATTTTTATTAATATGCTGACCTGTTTAAGTGGCGGCAATATAAATATAAATATTTCAAATAAAAGGGACACCCTAAATTTACAACAAGCAGTAAAGTAGGGTTTTTTGTCTCTCACGAGAAATACTTAAAATTATTTTCTTGCAATATCACGTTTCCAAGTAAGTATAAAATTTTGTAGAAATATATTGCTTTATTACTTGATGAATGATCAAGAATTGTAATAAAATACTTTGCCTTGGTTTGGAAACTAAAGTTTCTTCGCAATTCTTATATAAAGGCGATTCGCATTTATTCATAAACTGCGTGCTTGTGCTCGGCGCTCCATAAGTAACAGTCGAGAAAATCCGTTTTAATCAATCGGTATTAATTGGAAACCTTACGTAAACGCGAGTAGTTACGTAAAAATTTAATTTTTAAGCAATATTCCCAATGATTCCTTCATTATATTAAAACCACTGACAACTGATTCACTCTTCACATATGCTATATGTGAACATATTAGAAATTTAAACTATATTAGCTAGCTACAATTTATTTTCACTAGATGTAGTCAATCAGACTGAAAATTTATGTCCAATGTTAGATTTATACTTAATACTTTGGAATTCTATATACCAGTGACTCTCAACCACTGTGCCGCGGCACTTCAGTGTGCCACAAGATTCTTGAAGTGTGCCGCTCCGACCCTACCCATACTTAAGAGACTTAGACCAAACCTTCTCGCAAAGCTGCCGGACCACGAGTCCCCGGCCATCAATTCCATCCCCTCCCTCATCACAAATCCATTGTCCTGATCACCGACACCACCAAATCTTTCCAATTTGTTCTTTTTCTTCTTTCCTTCTTCACTTTGAAATTCTACGGGTTGCTTGCTTTTTGCATTCTAGGTCCTCCCCTCTCTAGGGCAGAGGCGCCTCCACGCTTCCTATCCATGGATTTTTTTACGAAAATAGATATATAGGTGGGAGTTTAGTGAGTAAGAGTCTGACATTTGCTACTGACGGGAGTCAGTAATTATCCTATGCAGAATTCGCCTACCTACCGAAAAAAAGTGTGCCTTCAAATTTCTAAATTACAAAAAGAGTACCTACCGTGAGGAAAAAAAGGTTGAGAATCACTGTTCTATACAAATAACATTTAATCTAAACATTCTAGCAAAAATTACACACAAATTTTGAAATTGTGTTATATTTTTTGTGTCTTTTACCATTTATGGTCAAATTTTTTTATTATCAGGAAAGTGCAATAAAGTAAACAAGATGTTTACGAAGTTTTATAGTTTAGGGCGAGTTTTATACTTCCATGTTTGTAGTACTTTAAAACATTTTCGCCATGAATTTTTATGTCGAATGTCACACAAAGTCAAATCCGACTTGTAATAGTTGTTAGAAGAGTTTAAACAAATGTATTCCTTCAATTTGTTGAAAAAACTTGAAAATAAAAATTTCTGAATTACCAATTTCTGTCGAGACAGGTTATATTTCCGAATCATTATTTTGCAGGAACACCCAGTGTGATTAAATGTACATTTACTACTGTCAATTTCCTTTATATTCGTATTCGCATTCGCATTCGTTGATGTTTAAGTTTGAATATTGTCTCTTCGCACAAACATATGTTTTATCATATGAGTATTGAAATCGAAAAAGATAAGAGCATAATATTATAATTTTCATATATGTATATAAACTCAACGGTTTATGATAAAATGTTTATTTACGTCGATGCAACAAGTCGAAATATATAAAACCGAAATTTATACGGTCGTTCGTGATGGTGACATCGAGAGTTTCGTTCGTTTATAACAAAACTTCTATACTTACGTCTTACGTATAAAGATACGAAAAACATAAGTATGCACTGGATAAATAAGTAAAGTAGAAATTGGATTCATTGATTGGTGCAATAGTCAAGTCAGTAAAAACTAAATGCATTTATAAATAAATAATAATATTAATATTGGGAAGTGCACTCGTATGATGGGTCAGGCAGCAATTTGCAGGTTTTATGTAAAATGTAAAAGTTGATTGTTGACAGTTGAAATAGACCAGTTCGGAATGATGTCAAAGTGCCATCCACACAATATCTGGCAAAGTTTTTAAAGATAACTATAATAGTATATTATTATATGAGCGATTATGACAGCTATTGTTCACGAAGATGATGTTTGAGCCAACGAGCCGCAAGGCGAGTGGCGCAATTCATCTGAGTGAGCAATGGCCATAATCGCGAATATAATAGGTACTATGCTTTTTCTACACCTTGCACTATTTTTAACACAAAATAAAGTTGTGATTTCTCGATGAAGCAACGAACGAGCACTAACTGACAAGTGAAACAGTATGGCGGGCGATTCACATCGAGCTATGGTCGGAATTCTTCGGGTTCTTTCGAGATTTTAGATCAT
>JARJEB010033244.1:0-23352 GCA_030264535.1 Liometoxenus newtonarum | reverse complement strand
TTTAGCCGGAACAAATTTTTTTATCGACACTAGGCTTGCCAAGAACTACCAAAGTTTCCAATACAAACCAAAAAATTTCCCTGAGATATTAAGCGGTAAAACCCAGAAAAATTTTTTTGGTCGAAAATCGCTAAAAAAAGCTGATAACAGTCATAACTTGTAAGATATATTTTTCAGATTTTAGCGAGAGCAATTTTGAGACTCAGCGTTAGATTTGCAATAACATACTAAAGATTCAATTTAATACAAAAAAATTTCGCTGAGATATGAGTCGCCAAATCTTTAGTATGTAAAGTGCCCTTCTTTATCAACCGATTGTGCTCAGTTTCGAACCAGGGCATCCTATTACGATACTATCCTAATAATACTTTGTAGATATAATTTGTAGAGGGTCAGAGAAGAGCACTGTTTGAGGAAATACAAAACGAAAGTAAACGCGATTCCGATGAAATCCTGCGTCCCAAGAAAGAAATAGCCACTTTGACTATAATATCGTGCCAAAGGAACAATTCCTTCCAGCGTTTTTATTTTATTTCTGCAACTAATTTCGTCATATAGGTACACTAAGTATCGGAAAGTTGTGCGGTGTCCCGTACCGTATTTTTATTTTAATGTCTTTATTTCAATCATTTTTACTTTAACAGGTTTTAAGTTGTTTATGAAGTTTCGTGTAGCATGCAAGCACAACTTCGGTACATCAATGTGCCATGAATTACCTTATGTTCCACCATCCGGCTCGCCTCCGTCTCGCTTCATTTCTCGCTTGCGATACTTGCAATACGGGGAAATACGTGAAGTTCCTCGTTCCAGCTGGCAAAAGAGTAAAGCTGGCAAAAGGCTGTGGGCAGAACTGATGCTGAAGGAGAAGGAAAGTAAGTTCGCGGTGATGCTGTTGGGGCTTGGAGAGATGATACAAAGCCACCCACTGCACATCGCAAACCTTAATTGCATTTACAGGCACTAAAAGGTTTCGTTTACCAACCATCTATTACGTTACGTGTCCTCTACATTTTAATTATGAACCATCCGCAGTGCAATCTGACAATAAATATCGTATACTCGTACAACATGTGCAAGAGGATTCGATTTCCACGAAAAGACGAAAATTCAACTGCATACCAACTGCAACTGTTTAATTTTCAATTCTTCTTCTTGAAATTGAAATTTTTTTACCAATTTCTTTACAATATGCTATAAGGGATTGCAAATCATTCCTGCAGAAAGCCATTACGTTCTTAAAATATTAATAATGAAATTTTCGTGGTTTCATTTTCATTCATTATGATAATGCTTTTAACATGATATGGAAAGTGGTAAGCCGAAATGAAAGTTTGTAGTTTTTGAGTTTAAAGAGTTTATACATGCCAAAAAGCATGTGATGATGCGTGGTATCGCGTCTAAAAACATATCAGTTTTGCGTGCAGCGTTCACTGCTCACACTGATGGAATTAATTACCACAAAGACTTTTCACGATTAAAAGCGTACGAGTTTTAATTGAGTAAATTAGTTGTGATGTAGTAACATGTATAGAATTACAGTTTCAAAATGGACTTTCGTTCTAATTTGTAAATATTTTACAACAATTTAACTGATTTTTGAACACTCAGCGCCTCACCGGCAAGGCGGTAAGGATAGAAAGTTTTAATAAAACGTAAATAAAACTTCATACCAAGTGCCGAGTACCTAAAATGTATAGGAATAAAAGTTTATTCAGACTTGTACTTGAAAACTGATGTTGTGCTCTTGGCTGACTTCTTCTAACAATTTCAGAAAACTTGTTACAAGCATAAGTCAATATGAAATGTCCTTCTTTACTGTATGTTTAGCCTTAAAGATATTTATTTATTATTTTTACTACTTTATGCGAGGATTACACATCCCATCCCAACTTAAATCCGGGGCCGCAAAGTAGTTCGCTGGATCTAAGTCATATGTTCAAATGTAGCAATATGACTTAGATGGAGGCCACTACTTTACTGCCCCAGAGTTAAATTAGGATGCGATGCTTAAATACATCAAGGTACATTTAGAATTACTTACTGTTTACATTATGATTATAATGTTCTACAAAATAGTTTGCGCGGCGGAATGAGTCAATGTTCACATCGCGATATGCGAAAGAAAATAATAAGTATATGAAAAGTTTCGAAAAAAGCAAAGAAATTCCTCGCATAAAGCAATAAAAATAATAAAAAAATACGTTTAAGAATAAACAAACAGCAAGGAAGGGCATTCCATACTGCTCCACCAAAGTTAAAAATATTCATTCACCATAAAAAAAAATGTGGTAAACATTAAAAATTGTTGTAAAAATGCGTATACTCACTACGAAAATATAAAATAAACACGATTCCAGTTCGTGAAGTCGAATTTAAAACTTGGAATATTCGCAAGCGATTTTGCTACGCCGTATGTGTAACCCCTAAAGTTTAATTTACGATCTGGTGAGGAAAAAGTGCTCGGTCGAACATTTGTTACCATGTTTCGATACGTACGAAACTACGGCGAGCCAAGGCATTTCGAAACGTTTCCACAATGCTGCTGGCTATACTTTTTCCAATAAAATTTATTGTTAGCGGCGTTATTGTAAATCCCCGAATACGTTTTATTAATATCCTTCTAAAAGATACTTTTATTTGCTTTTTAGCTCAACTTCAACTTTTATATACGGATAAACCCCACCGACTTTTACGCCGATAGGAAAATATACTATATCCTTTCAAACAAAACGCGACTTAAAACAGAGAATTAACGAAACCAAATTGTTTTTCCTTTATGTCACATTTTTATAAGAATTTCATGATAGAAAGTGGCTTGTAGAATTTTAGAAGATGCCCAGGATTTTTGACCAAATTGTCAATTTTCTATTTAAAAAAAAAATAGATACATTGATGTCAATCATTTTCAAAAAAACATATTGAGTTAGAAATATCTGCATAAAAAGCATGTTTATATCTTGGATGTGAAAGGGCCGGAGGATAATAAATAAGTGTCAAGTGTGTACATATTTCAGATGCGTTGGTTGTAATAATACTTACAATTTGAGCATATTTTTGTTGTGCATGCGGAAAATCTGGGTTACGGATATCATTTTTCTTGTGCAAATCTTTCTTTCCAACAATATTTCAAGAAGCGGAAGCAAACAACACTTGGGCTCGCATTTCATCATGAAAAATGTTATCCAATGTCGTTCATGGTGCATGTTCATATACGAATTGCGTTTCTTGTAAATTATTATGCAGTATCAAAAAACGAAAAATACGCAAAAATTGACATTCTTCTTGTTTTTTTTTTGTCCTTGCTGAAGCTAAAGAAATCGGACAGGAGTGACGTGTAAATAAAATAGGGAGAAGAGCGCGAAAACGCTTAATTTATGAGCCCGACGGGCGAAATAAGATTTCATTAATTTTTTATAATAACGTGACTCGCGGCGACTCGTGCACACCCTCAGCTCATTCAAAAGAAAATAACGAGCGCAAAATGGTTAGGCAATAGAATGGCCACCTCGAAAATACATAATATTTTTTATTAAAAGTGCGGGGAAATTAAAAAAGTTCATTCGACAGTTGTTTGTGACAAATGAAAATTAATGTCGCGCGCTAATTTTCCTCGCGGGACATAAAGAAGTTTTCATTTTTCACGACCACGAGCTTATGCACTAACACGAAGGAGACTGTACTTTTTCAACGCGTTTATACATAATAAATCCAGGACAGTACCAGTCGAAATAAACGAAATAAAACAAAGTACTTAATTTTAGTATAAAACCTACTGTCTGACAATAAAATTTGAATATTTATTTTTATAAGTACAATAATGACTTGTAGATACAACACTGTTGCGAATAAAACATTTACCATTTTTCAGTTGCAGAAGTACAACAAGAATTAAGAATTAAAACTCGTAATAATAAAATTGCGAGCGTCGTTATGTAATTAGTCGACATTTAAAACCCTTCAACGTTCATGCTTTCAGATTCAATCAAGAAGAAGAATGAAAATAAAAGCACTTTCTTTCTTAGAGCGTTAAAATTGAAGGAGCAGGAAGAAATATGAGTGGAAAGTGGAAGGATTGAAACCATTGAAACGATCACAGAAACGAAAATACACGTCTGGGCGTCGATAGCCAGTCGTTCGTCATTGGAAAGAAATTTGAGAAATCGAGAAATGCGCCTTCATCCATCTATCCAAAACCCAAACCATCCATCTCGTAGCCCTCGTTGCCAGCCCTCGCCATGCCTCGCCGATTGGATTTCGGTAAACGCGGAACGCGACCCAAAATTTCCTGCAGTTAATTAAGTGCCTTCCATATAATGCGTCATCGTTAAATAGAAAAGCGTTTCCTGTGTGTGCGTTTTCCTCTGCCTAACGTGCGTTATGTGAAAACCACTCAAGCTTCTTCGTCTTCTTTGGTCTTTATTAATATAGTAGGTAAATACATGAATGGCGAACTGTGGCAGAGCAGGAAGGAACTCTGTGTGTGCACACAGAGCTAACTTCAATTTGAAACGAAATGAGTGTACTTATATATGGTCTGGAGAATGTTTTCGTCCTTTTCACATACTCTTGCGAAACGAATCAATCTCATCCTCTCAACGCACTTCATACTATAATGTGGATGATGGAACATTTTCTCATTTAAATTACCGAAATTCGAGAGTACGTGGCGTGGCATTCACAGACGAATGCTTGAACAGAACATCACAAAATACGAAAATTCAAAATTCATGCCTATATAATCAACCGGTCGCTATTTTTGGACACACAGTGTACAAGTTTATGTGTGAATGTCGTATGTCTGTAGACCAATATCCATTTTAAATATTTTATTCCCGACGAGCATGAATTTTGTTTGCAAAGTAGTCCAGTAAAGTTTATTTCATTTGCAACTTCCATTAACTCTGTTAATAATTCCATGTACCGATAGACATAAATTAGTAGTTTACCTTACAAGTTTGGAAAGTATTCAATTTCGCCAATGGTCCGCCATATTGATTTGCACCATAACAAACTAAAATCCAAATATGTAGACTACCCAAAGTACACGCACAGACTATTTTAAATTTCGTGCCTTTTTGACGCAAGCAAATATGGTGATTAAGTGGAGACCCCTTCCGTCCCCTGGCCGCGGTCACCACGCCCATAAATCGACTTTATGTTCTATCTCTATTGACTTATATCTCTATGTGCAAAACGCAATATTAATTGTTATTGTAATGCGGAAAAGAAAAGGATTTGTTAAAATGTTAAATTATGAAGGAAATCAGTGTTGGGCGCATTCGTAATGCCTAGATTACACGTAACGAGTACAGTGGCGAGACAGCAAAATGTCACTCGGCCGGGCGTACTCGGTCCAGTAAACAGAAAAGGGTACGAGTGACTGTCTCGCCTTCGTTCACTCGGTCGAGCGCTCGGTAATATGTTTATACCAACCGAGCACTCGGCCGAGAACACTATCTCGCCCCTGTACTCGTTACATGTAATCAAGGCATAAGACGTTGCTGTTGGCCAACTGCTACTGATTTTTTTTACTAATGCGTGAGCTACATTCGTAGCTGCTCTGAGCGGTCAGCCATGTTTTCTAGCTACTTTGAAATCCGGTACATTTCCGCTACTTTTGTAGCGGTGTGTTAAAAAATTTCCCTAAAACAAAAATAAGGAAACCGAGAAGGCAACTCAAGCACAGAACGAAACCTGAATCCGAAACCAATATTGAAACAGAATAACAGAATCAAAAATAAGACGCGCCACAGGGGTTTCGGCTTGTTTCGTACCATTTCGTACCCGCTTTCGTAGAAACGCATTCGTAAGTCACCGAACCGCTATTGACCGCTACTATTCCAGCGGCTACGTAGCCGCTACGTCTTACAACTGAGCCCATTAACAATCATTAATTTGAAACTCTACTTGTAGTTGTCAATCGTCAACATTACAAATCATCCGTTATTCGTAACAATATTATTATTTAATGGCAATTGGGAAGCAATGGAGGTATTAAATTTACTTGCAATATGACATTGTTTGGTAACTTTTTTTGTTGCAACTGACAACAATTGCCAATACAGTGGTGCGACATCTTCTTGGGGGACTTTGATTTGTAACTAAATGTATTCTACCGTTTGCTTGCTTTTTGCATTCTAGGTCCTCCCCTTTCTACGGCAGAGTAGCTTCCAGGCTTCCTATATTATTTAACCTCTAAGCCCCCTCTCTGGCTACGTGCCTGTACATTGCCTAAATGAATTAAGTTTATTTATTGTTCATTTATTATTATTTCCTACCATTGCAAACATGAAAGATCAATAAGTAAACACATTTATTGAAAAAAAAATGACGCTAGCGGCAGAAAAACAATACGATTTTAAATATTAAAAAAAAAAAACAACAAATAACTTCCGGCAAGTTGTTATCTAACGGAATCATGCATATTCGAGAGTGAGAGTTATCGAAATCCGTATATATCCGTACGCGGACAGGCTTAAAACGGAGCAATTTTCCGGCAAATGTTTTTCTCCCCTCGTCTCACGATATAGGTATGCCATGCAAAGTTTTCCCGTTTTATTTTACAAAATTGTGCTTTCCTGTGCTAGCAAAGCACGTCATCCTTCGTTGTTACATCGGCGCGTGTTGATCAAAGAGGATTATTTAAAGGGAATAAATCCTTTCAAGGGATTAAAAAGTTTTCCATACGTGTATATACATATAAAACGTACTCATATTAACATGACTGACTTATATTTTCATTTTGTGTGAGTTTTTTTCCAAACATATCGCAACAAAAACTATTAAAATAACGCAAAGTGACAAGAATGAGGATAATTAATGTCATTATTGATTATAAGTACCTATAGCTCAGAAATTTCTTTCAATTAAAATCAGGTCATGCAATTTCAATTAAAAGTCCTTCGTGTAACAGTGAATTTGGTTGAACAAATTTGACAAAAGCTGAATCTTGAAGCTTTAATTCTATAAATCTTATATCATAATCTTCCCATTGCAAGATTATATCTCTAATTGCAAAAGAGACTTGAGCTTCTTAATGTAACTTCTCATTAGCTCAATGTCTAGTAGGTATATACATATACAGGGTGCTCAATCCTTTTGGTACACATATAGCTAAAATACTTTTTTATTTATGGAATTTTCCTTTATTTTAAAGACGATTAACCGAATTTAAGACTGCTTATTCCTCCAGTTCGTATGTAATATTGAATTAGAGTAAATTTTTCAAATTTGTAAGCAAGTCGAAACGTCACTCTCCGGCTGGGATCGCACCAGCAACCACCAGCTACGGAATTATGGCGATACCAGCCGGAGAGTGACTTTCCTTGACTTTAAAAAATTTACTGTAATCTGTCGGTTAAAAAAAATTCGGTTAACCCGTGTTAAAAAAAAAACACAATTCAATTAATATCTACCCCCGCAACTAAAACCATAGGCAGAAAAATGCACGTACTTTTTTATTTGTTTATACAAAACTAAACCGCACAAAGATTGAGCACTGAGCGAACACCCTGTATACATATAGGTTTGCTCAAATTGTAATATGAAAATGAGATAGATGTTCTTATTAAACTTGCGCCACCGCGCGGTGATAAAATTATATATCATCTATACGCGCGTGAGGATTCACGTTATACTTCATACAGGATGTCAAAAATATATATGTATATGATTTGGAAGGTTGTTAGATTGGTAGGACTAGAAATTGTTCAGAAACTAACATTTACGTCATTTTCGTGGAAACAGTGAAAATTATGAAGCTCCTTAGACTAACATCCCATCAGAATCTACGTCAACATTTTAGATGTCTTGCTTCATCGCAAGCGCATAGCTGCCATAACTATAATTGAACAACGAGCAAACAATGCTTCAGGCTATTCAGCAAATAATATTATTATAATAGATATGGGAAAATTATGCTAATATTATACATAAAATTATTAAATTTATTTGCGCACTGGTAAATCATTGAAACTTTGCAGAAAACTGTTTCTTTTGTTAACCGACTTGCCGTTTTGGACCACCTTGTATAAAGTACAATTGATTGACAATCAATAAGTGGTCCAAACATTATTTCTGGTAATGAAAAAATATCCATTTGATTCAAGTAACTACTTTTTGCCACTCTTTATGGCCAAACTCAAAGTTTTCCACGCTTAAATAAGTCTCGTTTCGCAACGATTCCCATGCGAATGGTTCTCCTTTTCTTTTTCTTGCTTTGATGCTTTTTCCTCGCAACTGTTCATCCCAACTCGGCGGCTCGCGACTTCTTCGTTTTTGAAACGCGGTTATTATTTCGCCCAGAGCCGGAGGATCATGCCTATCGTAGACCCTAGGCACTTAACTGAAATTTTGAAATTTTTATTGTTGGTGACCAAAAAAAAAAAAAACTCACAAGTCTCAAATTTTCATGTCATCAGTCTTCGTAGGCCCTCCAAATTTTTGTAGGCCCCAGGCACAGTGCCTACTCGGTGTAATGGATGATACGGCCCTGGTTTCGCCGCAAACATTTATTGATATTTATAGTGTGGCCTTAGCAACAGTTTTGCCAAGTTGACCTAATATTACAGCGGGAATACCAAAAGTTGTATAATAAAATATACAAGTGTTTTGAAGGGGATGAAATATAGAGTCGAAACGGATTGGTGATGCTCAAAATATATTTGTAGAAGCAACAAAAGAGATGACGACAAAGGAGCAGGTAAATCTTCCTATAACGTGCATCATTTTGTAGGATTATATTGCTTCATAATTAGGTTTTAAGTTATAAATTCGTTATACAAGGTATTCCAAGTGCAAGGCGTTAAAATTGCAACCAATCACGGATTCGATGTAATAAATACGAGTTTTTTTCGAAACAACACCCTGTATTTGTCTTTTTAATAATTTAAGCACTAATTATTAAGTGCCTTTTATAAGTGCAGCTTTCAATTTAAAATTCTATTAGAGGCAGTAGATGGATGAGAAAGTAGAACTAAAATATAATACGCGTTGTTAATTGAAGTCTTATAAAACGGAAAATCCAGTAAATTATAATCATCGAGAGCGCACCATTAACGTGTAAGTCCCTAGGTAAGTAAAGAAATAAAAAATCGTACCTTTTGCAGAATGAAATCCGGATTTATACCCAATTCTAGAAAAAATGATCATATTAGCTATTGGATGAAAGAAGAAATTCACCTCTGTGTTGTTAGATATTATGGAAAGCGGAACGCGAGGTTGGTGATGGAGGAAATTTGAGGAAATTGATTGTCGTTAACTCCCTGTCGTGGCGCGCATAATATTCGGCTTTCGCCGATCAACGCAACGATGAAATATTTAAATGGCAATTGACGGTTCCCAATTTGATTCTTTCCCAAATTTATACCTATATATAGATATACAGTGTGTATACAGTGCGATTATTTGATCGTGGAACATAGCATGTACTATGTGCCTATGTTCCACGATAAATTAAACGAGTCAATCTCGTGGCATTGTGGAGTTGTATTCCTAAAGCACACCGACAGACGGGCATAGAGTGGGGATGACAATGAATTGCACTGACGGAACGTATTGGCCTTTCAGTATATTTAATGGAAAATAAATCGCGAACAGTCCGCAGACTATTATTTCGTGCGTATATTTTTATTATTTCTACCTTTTCTTCAGTTGGGTACCTGTACATGACTGATGAACAATTTGTGAATCATTAATTCAAATTATGACAAGGAATAAAATTGACAACTGACACTAGTGGCATGTTCATACAAATTACTTTGATCGTGCATGGCCACTGGTCACATCCCCACTCCCAGTCCGTCGGAGTGTCGCTAGCAATACAAACCCACACTGCCATGAGATTGACTCGTTTATTTTACCGTGGTACATAGGCACATAGTGCATGCTATTTTCCGCGATAAAATAATCGCACGGTATGTACCTATGAACAAAACTGTTTTCAATTTGCATATTAACGAAGATCTCGCCGAATTTTAAATGTTTTTCATTTCTTTGTTTTATCTATTTGACAGGACCAAACTGTATATGAAATATGTGCTTCTGCCTAATTTTAGGATTTGAGTAGAAAACGAAACACGAACACTGTGCTTGCCAGCGAAAAAAAAATTCCTCGCCTGTTTACGGCTGCCGTTTGCGTTTTATTTATGAGGTCGTATCTGAAAATTTGCGCAAAGATTATCGGTTAAGAAGGAAACATTCCGAAGGGATTGGGGTCGAGACTGATATTCTTAAACCAAATCTACGACCCTCACTTTTCAGGATAAACTAACACTCATAAATAAACAACACTTACTGTGTGTGCTTTTTATATTTATGTTTGCGGTGTGCTGCACTACTTTCTTCTATGCTATGCGCTTCTTCATTTCTTATTTGCTTATTTATTTCTCTTGCGATTGCCCTCCTCCGATTGCATGACGAATATTCCAAATCCTCGCAATTCCTTGTACTTACCATTTGTACACTCATTGCAACGAGAAATTGTAATTCGCCAACAAATTTTCACTTTTTTACTTTTTAGGTATCAACAGCAAATGGTAACTTGTTAAGTGGAACGCGGAGTATATCACGTTGCAGCTACCACAAAATATGCCTGCGAATCGATACTTGGGACGAATAAGCAATAAATTCGTAAGTACTCTACGCCTTGGATGTAATTTCGTCCTTCAGACCATCGGCACAAGCTTAATCCGATCTACGCTTGAATGCACACAGCATAGAGAGAGAGAAAACAAAAAGAAGTAAGTGTAGGTTTTTAAAAATAACCGCCCCACGTCAAGTCAAGTTTTGAGAGCTCTCAGTGGCCTGCTCGTGCTCGTTACTCAAAGCTGATAGTTAAGTTTTTAATTAAGTTTCAAAATTTCATAATTCATTAAGTATTACGATATTTTCCTGACAAGGCGTGCCGCACGACGAGCGTTTAAAAAAGGACTCAAGAGTTGTTTAAAAGCAAAATTTCTTGTTTTTTTTTGCTCGTTATTCGTGCGGCACTTTTAAATTAAATTAAACTTTATGTTTACCGTGTGTCGATGTAGACCTTAGTAAGTGAGAATGGAAAGTATGTAAAATCGATTGCGTATTTTGCGAAGCATTGAAGAAAAACGACGCGACGTTCGGCGTACAATTTGCAATCCTTCGTGTACACTTTGTCATACCATCACGAACTTTCTATTAGGATCAGGACTCAATTGAACATGTGTTTTATTATACAGAGAGTTTCCCAATAGTTATGGTTTTGCCTCGACTTGTCAGGACTCAAACTAGTCAAGACGTCATACATTTACACTGATGGACCCTCATCGTATTAGTAATTATGATTATTCTATGCTGAAGAATATATTATACAACAACTTGAAGTGTAGCTAAAGCCTGCCGCAGTACAAATGATTAATTTTGGGCAGATTAAGGGCCAGGATTTAAGTTAAGAAGTAAATCTAGTACATTAGATGTATCCTATTGTCTTATCCTGTTTTCAGCACTCGCTGCGAACGGATTTACAACTAACAAAACAAACCATTTAACGTTTGACCCTAATCTACTTTAATGCCCCAAGTTTGGTCCCTATCGCGATTTCCTTATGCTGTACGAATCCATTTCGACTAGGCCGAAAAGAAGTGTACACGAAAAAAGGTGGCCCTCTTCTCTTCCGCACTATTCCGGCGTTGGTTCAATTGAAATGCATCTGATAAAAATACCTGAAACCATAAGAGTGGCTTAACGCTAACGCGACGCGTATAAATTTCTTTTTCTGGCCTGAGTGGCGAAAGAAAAAGGAGACATATTTGCTCTTTATATGTGTATGTGCGTGCATGTATTTTCGTTCAAGTCAAGTCGAGACTATAGCACGAGAATAGAAATACGACTCGCGGCAATTGAAAAACTGAACAATATTCGCCGGAGGAAAGGAAAACAAGGAAGCAGAAGGAAAAACAACGAAACATATATAAATAAATTTATACCTTCCAAGAGCGGCGGTTCGTCTTCGAAATCGTTGAAGTTGCCGCCGTCAGCAGCAGGAATAGTAGTAGGTCCTTGTTTGTAGTACATAGTGGAGGAGTCACTATTTGGATTCAAATATGCATTTCCACGGTAAATATTGCTCGATTCTGGTATGCTTGCGGCATTTGCGTCGAACGTTTGAAAATTCCTGCAATATACAGACACCAATTATTCAACGTCCAACAAGATTTATCAACTTCGTAGCGTAGGATCAGACCGATTTCAAGTTCAATCCAGTTTAACAAGTTTGCTATTAGAAAGTTTGCTATTAGAAAGTATTTGGCAATTTCGATTGAAAAAATTTAATTAGAATTGAACTTGTGCGAATTTCAATGTGGCAATTTCACGTTCAAGTTTTGAGAAGACAAAAGCAATTTGGATAAGTGAGCACTTACAGTTCCTGAGCAAAGTCTTGCTGAACAGGCATTTCAAAGTTGTAACTGCTATGAGCCTGTCGTCCTTGCTCGAATCCAAGATTTTGATTCGAATTCTGATTTGGAATCCAATAATCCTGCTGCTGAAACTGCTGGTCGCTATAGCTTGACATTTTCCTGCAACTGCATCTCTAAATCAAGCAATCTGAGTCGCTATGGGAATAATTATTTATTAATAAGGTAGTTCAGTAAGCGCAGCTAAATGTAAACGCGCAATTTTGAAATATTTTCATATTGCAATCATTCTACTCTGAGCCCCCTCTAGCAGCTAGCTAGCTATTCATTGATGAATTATATTGAAATCGTGGTACTGCGCGGCCTCTAGACGACAATCACTAAACACAATTACGTCAAGGCTGGGAAATTTCAAACTTGTCTAGAGATCTAGCAGTGAAATCAACAAGTTTTATTACATGTTTTCAACCTAGACCTATCCCAAAACTGGCTGACTGGAGACGAACGTGACGTGACGTGGTGGACTGGACTGGTAGCAAAACTTCATTTTAATAAAGCGTTAATTCTTACTTAATAAAATCTACAAACTCAAAACGATTGGTATCCACTTTTGAGATCTGAAAATGTGTTCGTTTCATATATATTTTGCATACTTACATTAGATTTGATTCCAAAAAGAAATAAATTCCGTCGAGAAAACTAAACACTCGCGACGAGGTTAAAACTGCTACTGTTGTAATACGCGATCGTGTGGAAATAGATGGCATGCTTGGTAAACTCAAATGAGATATCAGCATAAATAAACATTCGCAAAACTTGCGACAAACAAATATGAATTTTATTTTCATTTTATTGCTGTGAAACTATAAATCTAGATATTTCTTATGTATAGCAATATGTACAGTTAAATCCGAAGAGCTCGCAAACTTCTTATCACAACTCCCACAGGAATAGGGTTTCTCCCCAGTATGAGTCCGAAGATGAACCTTCAGCGAAGACGACTGCGTAAACTTCTTCCCGCACACGAAACAATCATAAGGTTTTTCTCCCGTATGTGTCCTCATATGTTTCTCCAGATACTGATGCCTGGTAAACTGCCTATCACAAATCTCACAAGTCGAAAGATTCTCCCCAGTATGCGTCCGCATGTGCTCTGACAAATACGCACCAGTTGTAAATTTCTTCTCGCACACATTACAAGAAAACTTCTCTCCAGTATGTCGCATCATATGCGTCTGCAGCTCTGACGAATAATTGCACACCTTATCACATACCTTGCACCGGTAGGGCTGCTTCCCAGTGTGTTCCCTCATATGAACTGTCAATTGCGAAGAATGGCTGAAAGTACTACCGCACATTTTGCAAGTAACTTTTTCCCCTGTATGTTTCCTCATGTGAACATTCAAATGCGACGACTGCGTGAATGTCTTCCGGCATAGAGTGCACGTATACGGCCGTTCGCCCGTATGGGTTTTTATGTGCGAGTTTAGGATGTATGCGCTGGCGAAACATTTGCCGCACGTATTGCATTCAAATGGTTTCTCGCCGGTGTGTGTCCGCATGTGTACTTTTAGATCGGCGGTGGTTAAACATCTTCTCGAGCACACTTCGCAGGCGTAAGGTTTTTCACCGGTGTGCGATTTCATATGCATAGTCAATTCGCCTTTTATGGTGAATCGTTTTCCGCACACGCTGCAATGAAACGGTTTCTCACCTGTATGCCTCCTGATATGTTCTTTGAGGTGTGATGAATGGTAGAATCGTTTGTCGCAGTACTTACATTCGAATGGTTTCTCACCGGTATGGGTTCGCATATGCAGTGTCAGATTCGCGTTCTTTCTGTAATTCTTTCCGCATAACTGACACTGATATGACTTGAAACCGTCTTTCTTAGCGCCTAATTTCAGTTTAGAGCAATTTGTGTCCTCAATCTCCTTTGTGATGACGATTTCTTGATGGGACTGGGACTCTGTTCCAGGATCTGCAAGTAACAATTCTTCTTCTTGCTCAACAAATAGCTGCTCTTCCTGCTCTTCATAAACATGATCCTGTTCTCCATGCTCAGCCTGTACTTCAACCACTGTCTCTTCGTTATCGTCTAGAAAGTGCCTGAGATGAATGTATTCTTCGTTCTTTTCAATAATACTAGGTTGATCAGATATCGTTAGTTCTATGTTTGTTTCAATAGGCCGGATAGCAATCGAATATTTCTGGAGCACGTTCTCGGATTTCAAACATTGGTTGTAGAAATCGTGGGCTATTCGTAATTTTCCGATGCAAGCTGTGCAAATTAACGAAGCTGTTCCTTCCTGGCACCATTTCTAAACACAAAACATTATGTTAGTGTAAAATTCATTCATTAATACATAAAAAAAAAAACATTTATTTTATTAGAATCTTAGAAAACTTGCTATTTCATTAATGCATGTTATTAGTTTGTCGATAAGCTTGATTGAATCACAATCCTCGGCGTGCATGGATTGCAAGGAGGTTTCTACACCCAAACATGTCCTGCAATAATCTGCCACTTGCAGGATAATATTTCCATCCATTGTTCGTTAACTTGGAAATGGTTTTTTATTTATTTCTAGATAATTGTTATTGTTTTGTTTGCCAAGAAAACGAAAGACTAAACAAAGTACTGATTTTGACAAACTGTGGTTAAGTTATGGCTTCGTTTGTATATTTGGTTGCATATTTGTTATGAATCTTGTATATTTAGTTGCATAAATCTGAATGCATTAATTACATTTGGTAATGATGAAAGTTATTTGTAATTTATTCAATACGGAATGAATAATGATTGATAATTATGTAAAACCATTTAAATATTCAAACATGTTTGTATACCTAACTATTAAACATTATTCAAATAAACTTGTCAGGTCAACCAAGAATGTCAAGTTTCCAAGATTTAGTTCTCTTTGCAAGAATTTTCGAAAAGTGTTATTGATACAGCGATAAGAAGATACGAAATATTTGCTTAAACGCTTTGTACTTTACCTGCTTCATTTTACCAATTGGACAGATTTGTTATTGTGTGAAAATATTCAGTATGAAGATATCTCATCAAAAAGTATCGGACTTTATTAAGAAAAATGTGTTGTTTGCCTTTGTAGATGAAAATGCAGATTTCAATGACTATTCTTTAGTTACAACAATGTTGGCAATATCTTTCACTGGCTTTTATACAAAACTTACATTGCCAAATCCATCAAACAAAAAACTTTTGTTCTGTTTGAGATGATGACGACGCAATCACCGGCTTTTGCATTAAATAATCCACCGATGAAGAAAATCGTTGATTTTTCTAATTTCATTCTCCGAACCGAGAATGTTGTATCAAATGGGTTCATTATTCTCTACTTCTTCTACGTGGAATCCACAAATTGTGACGATGTTAATCCTACTGCTACTGATAAATATTCTTCCGGATTCTTAATCCCTACAATTCTATTTTTAGAAATATCCGAGTGTCCATATCGCGCTTTAATCAACATGACTTAGGTATCTAGTTGCACTTTTATATTTTATATATATAGTTACGTTCCTCACATTTACACGTGGGTGTAAACGTAAAACAAGAAACATAACTATAAGCTAAGTTGCGTAAACAATTGCATTATAAGTTTGGAGTTCTACATGGCTTACAAAGGCATATATACCAACAGGATTTGATCAAGAAATTGACAAGCATGACAAAAGAAGACTTTAATGTAGTCCTACGTCGAAGATTATTCCGGAATATAGTCAGGGAGCATCAATTTTTGATTCTGTAAACATTCTTTCACTTTCATTGCCCTCGTCTACTATTTACATATTCAGAATTGTTTGATAAGTTTATTTTCGGTATTGGGACTTGGTGGCTTTTATATTTAAATCACCCTATTGATGGTTTTGCATATTGCTTGTGGTACTTCAATTGGTCTTATTGCTATATAACAGAATTAATTGTACGTTCTGGAAATTTGCAAATTTTCCAGAAATTTGACCTTCTTTGGAACGAAATGTAGGTAATATTCGAATATTATTTCTTATTGGTTCATTCATGTTCATGCTGTATTAATTATATGTTATTATACAGGGTGAGGAACTTATAGAAGCTGTATTTTATTCAATTCCTTGGGATGGTGACATACAACTGGCCAAAAAGATGCAATTCATGAATCTGCGTTGTCAAAGGATAATGGTTATGCCTGTGGGGGATCTAACAATATTTAACAATGCTCCAGTCATTCAGGTACAAGTGTTCGATTCGATTATATATAGTATGCCTATATGCATAGCTTTATAGTATTTTAACACTGTAGAATGTAGATTTTTCTAATGTGTAAATTAAATTTTCAGATTTTCAAAATGGTATACAGCCTACTGACGATTTTTATCAACAGCAAATAAACTAAAAAGTTTAATTCAGTTCTACGTTCTACTATGTACATTCGGTGATAGCCAGGAAAACCACATACATGTCGTTGACCTTTTGATTAGACCTAATATTTATTTGTTAAATGCAATAAAATGCATTAAAAAATGTTGCAAACTGAGCACTCATCGGTTACTTACACTCTTCATGAATTTAAAGAATTAATTTCATTGATATATTTTCATTTGTAATATTCGTTCATTAGCAATTAACATAGTTAGCAAAGTTTTATTACTTCGTTAAGCGTATACGATAAAGAAAATTCTATATTCCAACATGACTTCAAGCTCACTCCGGTGTGTAATGTTCATTTCTTTTGTTTTTGAAACGAACATACACGAAACCACAGCACGAAACCATGATGTAGTCGAATTCCGATTCATATTTCTGACACTGCACATGCGCATAGTTCGTGAATCCATTCAATTACCATTTCCATCTTGATTTCCATTCCATTTGTGTGGTTAGAAATATTGGGAACACGGTTTGGAATTTGGAACACGAAACGCGAACGCGAACGTCAGTCTTGCTTGCGGATAATCCGACGAATGCAAGCAGAGGTACAGTTAGCTCGAAACACACAAACTTAACAGTTATAAACACATTATCCCGTTTTACGCTCAGTTTTATATTATTTTCATCATTTCATTTCTCCAGGGACAGTATTAATAACTTAGGTATGTTTTCTACTCGATTTTCTATTGATTAATACATGTTTTTGGTTGTTATAGATTTATAGATACAATATGGATCTAGAGGAACCTATCGATCCTTCTGCTTTGGGACAATTAAATGCGGGTTCGAGGCAGAAGTACGAAACAGCCTATAAGCGCTTCATGGAATGGAAAGAAGCTAATTACCGCACAGATTCGATCACTGAGAGTCTAATAATGGCCTATTTCGAATGCATAGAGGAAACATTAAAGCCGACAACTCTATGGTCCCATTATTCAATGTTGAGAACTACAATCAGTTTTAATCACAACGTCGACATCTCAACTTTCTCCTCATTGAGACCCTATCTTCGACGACACATGAGCCTCTATTCCGCGAAAACAACGAAAGTATTAACAATGGAACAGATTAACAAATTCTTAGTTCGAGCTCCTGATCACAAATATTTATTAGTCAAGGTAATAAGAGTGTTTATAAGTAACTTAAGTTGTATATAAAACAAAGAAAGAAATCAACAATTATTTGATTTTCGTTTAGGTGGTACTTATCATCGGCATAGTTGGTCGATGCCGTCGTCAGGAACTATGGAAAATGAAAATAGACGATATAGAAGACTTAAATGCAGCTCTAGTTATAAGAGTGCCAACAAAAAAGAAAAAAACAACACGTACTTTTACAATCACAGGCTCTTATTATAGTATTTGCAAAAAATACTTATGCCTTCGGCCCAAGGGTACACACGAACGACGGTTGTTCTTTAATTATTACAAAGGCAACTGCACAAATCAGCCAGTTGGCATCAATAAGGTCGGCTCAATGGCTAAACAGGTAGCAATCTATTTAAATTTACCCAATCCTGAATTGTATTGGGGTAATTGTTTCCGTAAGTCGTCGGCTGCCACAGAGGCGGACACTATGAGAGTGGTAGATATGAATCTTTCGTATCCACCGCCTCTAGTGCCATTGACTCAACAACAATGCAATGGCAATGCGGCTGATCCGGGTCCTAGTATTGGCATCGATGATACTACCGGCGAGGATGACGATTCCGATATTGACTATCTTGAGGAGAATGCAATGGTAACGATAAAGGACGAGTACGATAGTGAGGAGTCGATGGACAACAAAGTAGACGTGCAAAATACTACGGTACACACAGAACAACAACATTCGCCGCAGACTGATCTTCCAAGTTCCACTTCAACGATTTCGCCTGAGCTGCCTTCTAATACTATCAAATTTACCGAAACTTATTTAAAAGAGAAACAATTCCCCGGAATTACAATAAATAATTGTAAGAATATCACAATTAATTATAATTTTAAATAATGTAAGGAATGAGATAATTTATACTTGTAGAATTTAAGAGATGGGATTAGACTAAAAACATCTGGGATCCCGTTTTTTTCTTGTCCAAAATTTTTGAATTCAAAACAATTTTTGAATTTAGTTCCTTTGGTAATTTTCTAGTGACTGTAGTCCTAGAAAACTAAAGTCACTAAAAAGTTACTAAAGGAACGAAATTCAAAAAATAGATTTGAAATTTCGGTTTTACTAAGTCGGCTCAAAATCGAGAAGAAAGCAACTGAAAAATAAAAATAATCCACAGAGAGACAATGAAACATTTGTATTAACATTTTATACACTCATGTAATCTCAAGCGCTAATCACTCCAATTAGTTATAAATTGTTGAAAAAGAAAAACATTAATTCATTTAATAAACTTGTTACGAAGCTTAGAAAGTCAGTGACTTCAAAAATTTATTCAAATGAAGAGAAATAGCCGGTGCAGCATCAGCCTCAATATTTTCAATCAATTTTCGGAAATGTTGAGCTTGAGTTTCATTATTCGGATACGAATCTGGCATAAACTTAACGGCCATCATTTTCACCAGTGTCGAATTGTCCTTATCCAACAATTTTTGAATAAAATTCAATAAATATGCGCAATCATTCGTAATTATATGAAGTTGTTCTTTCGCAAATTCATTAAAGTAATCCAACATTATATCACCGTATTTACCAATGACATCTTTTTGCAATTTAATGAAAAACTCAGGAAGTGCCGTTTCATTTTCCAAATAACATTTGCAAATATCAATTTTCAGCTGATAGTCCAAGTGATTGTATGGAAGAGGCAGATTAGGAAAGGCTTCAATCAATTTGTTTAGAAGCCGTTTCTTTTCATCAATGTGAGTCTCTTTATCCATAATTAATCGATTGCAAATATCATTATACAAGAACCAAATGTTATGACTCTTCTTGCTGAATTCTTTGAAGTCCAATTGGGAATGTTCATCAGCAACGACGCGTGCATTATTCGACAGCACATCAAAACGATGATCAATCTTCTCTCCGCCAGTCATTAAATAACTATAAATAAAGTCGACATCGGAAGTTACCAGTCCTTCCATCGAATGCAACAAATTAAATTGAATAATATCATCGCACAATGAATCACTAAGCAATGGCAGAATATCAGGATTAATTCTATTTAGTACGCGATTATGCTGATTTTTCCACTGCTTTCCAATATGATTCCATATTTTATCAATGTAAGCACCCAAATAGATCCTTGGAATCAAAGTGAGTGCGAAAACCATTTCACGTGTCTCACTATCTTTCTCAAAGACGAATGCGAAGTGTTGCATTAACAATTCCCAAGTGGTTTCATTACAAATATTGCCAAACGCTTTGAAGGACCGATTGAAGATAAACTTCTGCAGAGATTGGTTCTTTTCAGTCTCCCCGGCATGCTTCAAAGCATCACATGTAGTTTGGACGTTACAAAGTGTTGTGCTAAAGAATAAGGCACGTTTGCGAACAGTAACGGAACGATCTTGAAGAATACTTAGTGGATGGTTCAAAGCTCTCTCAGGACAATTAAACAAAGTAAATGTTAATGCTGACAAGGCACGTGAGAAATAATCCTTGATGCAAAAACGTAGTAGTGGCTCAATTGCTTCTTTACTGCGAGCAACGTTCTTGAAGCAATCCAAAAGATGCTCACGAATGTTTACAGTTTCTCGAATTTTTTCTTCGCGAACATCAATTATTCCGTCTTCAGTTGGGTAGTACTGTTCGATGTTAATGATTTGTAGAAAATCCTTTTCATATGACAACGCAGTAAGTGCTTTGTTAATAGCATATGTTTCACTCTTTTCGTCGTGTAAAATTTCCAATGCTTTGGCTCTTACCGCACGAGGAATTGAAGTATAATGCAAGTATTGTAACTGATAAAAGAATGCGCGACGAGGATTAGCGTTCTTGTGAAAAATAAGATCCGTGTGTGTTTCTATGAAGTCAATGCGATGTCTCAACAACCATCTCCATAGACTTTCGTAGTGCACAAACCTTTCAAACTGCTCAAGCAATTCATCCTGCTTTTTGCGTCCTTCCGGATCTGCCGATGTATTCGTCATGAAGCAATGTGTCAAGATGTCATTATAGTAACTTCCATCATACGTCTTCATGACTGAATCAATTAGATCAGGATATTTATAATAAGAAACAAACTCTTTGGGATTTTCGCGATTCCAGTAATGAATCATGTTTAAGAACGCCTGTGGATACTTTTTGATGTCTTCTTCCTCCGTAAATACTTCCGCACAAACTTCAGGTAGTTTCAAAAGTGCCCACTTTCTCAATTCCTTATTCTTAGATGGAAGAACAAAGTAATGAGGACCGATGTACTTGACAAATTTCTTAAAATCCGCAGTGATGTCTAATTTGTTCACAAACTTGTAATGCAACAACTCTTCCAACATATCACGCATCATAAACGGCCATTCATTAACGATCTCTTCGGTTAGAATCATTTCAGTAATGTACTTCCAATGCTCCGCGCTTAATTTCTCAGTTTGATATTCGTCTCGCAAGAACGTGAAAATATCTTGCCTTATGGTGGTGTTATCGTTCTTATGCCTGTGAGAAAAATATTTCAGCGCATCGAGTAACACATTTTCATCATTGTGATTTTTAGCGCATCGGAACATTTTAAGAACCAGCTGACAACGTGAATTAATATCCGAAGTCAAGTTGATCTTTTCCTTAATCAACGGAAACGCTTTTTCGGGTGCATAATATTCAAGCATTTCATCTTCGTTTATTTTAAATTTAAGCCTGTCTTCTAAACTTATTTTAATGTACGTCGTTATAGAAACCTTTTCATCCGTCCAAATGTCGTACCCATATTTTTTGCGGAACGCTTCGGCTAGAAATGTGCCGCGCATTCCAATAGGCAGTAACTGTAGATCTGGATATATTTGAAATATATCAAATTTTTCGGCTTTTGCTGGCAACGAATTTATCAAATATTGTTTAAATTCATCTTTTGATAAATGACTGTAGATAATTTTTCTTCTTATAATTTGGGTGTACTTGGAGGGATTGGTGATGAGTTTTTCTTTGTAGGCTTTTAAGAAATAAAGAAAGCCTCTCTTGCCAATCTTCGGTAGTCCATATTTAAGTAAATAGGAAAACGATTCGATATCCTTCGTAGACAGATATTTGCCAAAATATGGTTGCGTTGCAAAATGATCCGGCTTTCCGTATTTAGCAATTTCGGCGTAGTAAAACTTCATGAAGGCAATTCCAAAGCGTTGATGCAATTTGACGAGATGTCGTTCTCTGAACATGATTCTGAAGTGCGTGACAATCTCGCGAATGAAAGCTTCACTGCAAACAGTTAAAAGTGGCACAGAACATTTGATTCCATACTTCGCCAGCATCAACTTGAAGAATGTCTCACCAACATCATCTCTATCGATGGTTGACGCCAATTTGTTGATGCATTTGTTCCGTACAATATACGAAACGTTGGGGAACAATTCATTCAAAAAGAAGTTGCCATCATAATCGCGAAAAGCAAACGGAGTGTGGTTGCCAATCAATTTGTTTAGTATGCGGTCACCTGAAAGGGCAATCTCTGTGATTTTGTCTTTATGCTCAAACCGCAAGAACAATTTCGTTAGGAACAATTCTTCTTGCCGATGTACTGCTTGCAAGTTGTCCAACACATGAAGTCGTTCATGTTTTTCAAGTGCTTGTAACTTTTTAGTGTAGAGTGAAAACTTTTTTTGGTGCTCGCTGATGGTATTACCACCCAAATTATTAAATTCGGTAATTAGATCTGCCATTGCAAGAATTTCTAAAATCAAACAGAATGTGTTAGAATAAAATGTATTTGAGGGCGCTTAGGATGTGAGGAGGCGGGAATACCTCAATTAAGACCAAACACTATATGCATTGTACAATTATACAATATTTGTTGTTATAATTATAAAAAAAAATTGAATAAAATGCGACGCAATTGAAAAAGTGAGGTTAGAACACACTCAAAAAAAAAAACAATCAAAGAAAAGCCGAGAGAAAAGCTAAGAAGAAATATCGAGAGAAATATGAACTTATTTATTAAAACTTACTCGTTTTTATTGCTTCCGATCGTAATCGTGTCGGGAGTGGCAATAATTTTCTAATATTTTGTACAACTGAGCAGCGGTACGTGAAACCCCCGATGGACGAACACAAACATCGGTTTCGGTCATGGTCATATAGTGATTACTCAAAACAAAAACAAATGAGTCACGCAAGATACGTTTCGGGTTTCGTACTATTATGCAATAGCAAAAGGTGAAACTTATTTGATTCCACTTCAGGTACCTACATTTTTCACTTCTTATACCTTTGAACACATTGAAAATGCCACGAATAAACAGAACTAAAGTTATATATTATTATATGAGCGATTATGATAGCCATTCCTCACGAAGATGATATTTGAGCCGACGAGCCGCAATGGCCATAATCTCGAATATAATACTATGCTTGCACTACACCTTGCACTATTTTTAACACAAAATACAAATT
>JARJEB010033241.1:0-35933 GCA_030264535.1 Liometoxenus newtonarum | reverse complement strand
AGCAAACGTGTTCACGCTGCAAGTTGAATTCCATGGTTGAATTTTTAAGTTTGAAAGCCATACTGCAGTATAAAAATTAAACTTTTGTCGTCGCGGATAAAGTATAGTATTCAATTCGCCCATAATGCAGGCAAATTATTAATACGCTCGGGCTTTACTACACTCGGCGCTCGCTTCGCTCGGCTTCGTGCGTAAACTTGCCCTCGCGTATAATAGCCTGCATTATAGGCTCATTGAATAATATACTATTATTGTTGATGCAAATCTTTTTATGCCATACTTACTATTAATATAGATAGTTAAATGAAATTATTTTATTTTATATTTTGAAATCTTGAAATATAGGATAAAGAATAGTGTAAAGTCTGACATAGGGAACTCGGCAATAAGAATCGATAACATTTAAAGTAATAAGCAGTTACTTCGTATAAATGGAATAGATTACAATAAAACGAAGAGCGTTTAAAGTGAAATTTGAAAATATATTAAGTATTAAGAACGGTAAATTACGTCAATCATATACCAGCCGTTACTTTTAGATGATAGCTTACTGAGCTATTTTAAAACTTTTTCAAAAAGTAATTTCTAACTTGTTTGCCTAGTTTTGTACAAATGCAAACAGATATACGATCGACGTGCTATAAATAAATAACAATACCATTAACGTAATAGGTACACCTACGTAGAGTCGCAATGTAATTAATCGCTTCATTAAACGGAAATAAATAGCAATTTGATTATTTGCTTAATTTGAGCTTCTACATATTTATACTTATCATAAATGTTGCGATTATAGATAGTATTCGTAGGCATACACACTGTTGAAATAATTTGCAGATTACTGCTAACAAAGAAAATGAAGAATGGTGGAAAAGCGAGATAAAACAAGAAATCGTTTACAGGAAACGACATTATAATAAAGGTTAACAAATTGGAACGGTAATAAAATGATTAGCCATAAAATAATTAATAACTAATGGTTTTCAAGTGATACAAATCTCTGAAAATTATATAGCGTCTTGCAAAAATTATCAATAAAATTCAACTATATTTGGAAAATTTATTTCCGTGTTGTTAATCTTCATGAAACCGGATATGACTTGTGTATAGGTATTGAACGTGCCTATAGGTAACTTAATTGTACATTTTTAGAACTGCTACTCTGGATATTCCTTTAAGTTTAATGTTGCAGAACTTTATAATTGCTCTTATAGTCTGCAATTCTGTGATTTGTGCCTTTTTCGCATATTGACCTAGTCCAGGGGTCGATGACCTTGAAATCGCCTTTGAAAGGTTTGTTAGACCGCAAGTGTTTATATGAGAGCGGTGGTCTGTCAACCCCTGACTTAATCGAAAGCTACTTATGCATGCGATTCCGAACGTGTCTCGTGTGTCTCGTAATAAAGAAAAACTTCAATGAAAACGTTTTAATTGTGCGCATTATATTGTTCGCTTATACGCTTCCTTCCAAAACGACTTTTAGTTCGAACCGCGGCAACCAAACAACTAACTGATTGAACCAGAATGCATTAATAGCTCACACACGTTACGTATAAATGGGTACTATGATGTTGTGTTGTTAGCTGAAACGTATAACATAAGGGGCACTCAATAGTATATTATTGTGGTGCGTTTTTAAAAAGCGTCTTAAATTGAAAAAAGGCACCGCTCAAGCACTCAATTACAATCGACGACTCGGCGACACGACAAGCACGATAAAAAACTAGCCGCGAGTTCAAGATGTTGCTTTGCCATTGTGGATTGTGGCAAAGGCAATTGAATGTATCAACGTATACGAAATCAACAAATAAAAAAGGAACAGAAGCAAGGCGATGTCATGAAAAAATAATAATGAAAATGAATTTAATGCGAATTTAAAGACACGGAAGCACATATCGGTGACTATTGTACTTTTTATTTTACTTTATAATTTTACCTTCTTTTCAGCGGTTGATCCATTGAATTTTTTATTTAATAATTGGGTGTGTAATGATAACCTCACGTAATTTAATATAAGTAATAATAATAATGTAAAAACTCTGTAACCTGTTTCTAAAAAAAAAATAATTGAATATGTTTTAATTTTTTATTGTTGAATTTTTATTAAAATTATAAAACGATCTTTTTTATTTACAATAAAAATTGCTTTTTGTTTTTTGTATGGAAAATATTTATAATTAAATCTATATTTCATATCACCAAATCGGATTAATTTAAGCATGATGAAAATAGTTACAATTCTCTAAAAAAAAATTGTAAACAAAGCCCAATGAAATCATGACAACATTTTTTCCACATTGGGGCATTAATAGCGACGATTAAAATATCGCCCCACATGGAACGATATTATATCTCCATAATAAAATGTTTCATGGACCTGTTCAATGTAAGCTGTAAATGTTCAGCTATAGATATGATACCAACACAGAGATGTCCTAATATACGATGAAATGTGCATCAACATGAACATGAACATGATGATCATAAAAACTGCATCATGTACCCTGTGATGATGGGCGGAGGACTTTGGTCGAAATTGATATGCAAAATTTGTTATTGTGAATATTTTCCATCCGCCGAATGAGCAGCATACGCACACACGTTACGCCCGATTTATTAATTAAATTTTGAATATTTTTCACGTTTATCTCTACGTTTTAATTTTTTGATACAGGCCAACATGAAACATGAAAGCAATCAAAGCCAAATGCATTTTTTGTGTTTTTTTCTATTTTTTCAATGTTTTTTAAACTATTCCTAGATTCTATGCTGTTTTAATATTGAATGATCGGTAATATCGGTATACAATGCCGAACTAGTAATAAATTGTTGAAAATTATTAAAACTATGTTATATCTTGCATATTTTGATGAAAATTTTATTTTATTCAATTGAATGCACGTCCTCATTTAGTCTATTGTCTTTTCAACTATGTTCAAACAGTAGGTACATCGCTATAAAGTATTGTGCACTCAATTAACTGCAACCTAAAGCACCGCTTTCCGGAATCAGTATATCTGTATCTATATTCATTATTCAAGGCAGTCTTTGTCTATTTATTATTTTCATATAAATTCGAGTAAAAAGGAAAAGCGCAGCTCCATTATACATTTCACAAAGAAAGAGATTTATAAAGAGTGGAAGTGCGATATACGCGCCGGTATTACTCTTTTGCATCGGGCTGCAAAACGACTATATAAAAAGTCCATTGAAAATGCGGAAATATCCAGAGAAACATTGCGAACTCTATAGAAACAAATTGGAGAGCATTAATTAAAAGTTTTTCGACTGACATCGTAATCTATTGCTTCGGCTAATTATATACTGAATAGTTCTCCGCAATTTTCCACTGCAAGTCCATAAATAAAGAAATTAGAAACATGATTGCAAATTATTGCAAATGAAAAGTATAAAAGTGAACCATTAACTATTGCCTTACATTTTATTTCAATTCGTACAGAAATATTAATATTAATTGATAATAAAAAATGAAATGTCCACTGATATTAAAAGAAAGCTAAAAGTTGATGGAATGAAATAATAATCGTAAAAACGGAAATATTAAGCTTGATTAGAGAAAATAGGTATGAGGAAGTTGGAAAGTAAGAAAGAAAAACTACCAACCTCATTCATTATGCATAATTTGTATTTGTATTATACTGTGGCGTGTACATATTTCACATTTTAACAATGTTTTGTATACTTTTAACGTTTTAACACATTTCTTCATATTGTGGTTTAATAGTGGCAAAGCACACTATTTACATATCGTGCTTTAAATTACGCGTAAACACACAATGCACAAAAACATTGCACAAATGTATTTATTAACATTCGCGTATGTTAAGTACTCTCGTCAAAAGAATGCTATACATGTGTAACGTGGCTAGGTTAAAATGACAATGGATGGACGAATCCCACAAATACTGTGTTAGCAAACCGGGAATGGGAAATGTCATAATTTACAAATTTTTTCCAAATTTTCAGATTTTCAATTTAAGAATGCCCCCCCCCCCCCCCACATCGTTGGGCTAGCTACGCTACTGGGTAAATGTTTGAATGCATCTGTAATGTAGTGAAAAGTAAATAGTGTTGCGACGTCAGAAAGTGATTGTTCATTTTTCCTCATATAAACTAAATCATACAAACAAATGTTAAACGAAAAGATATTCGACAATTGAAATTGAATTGAAAGCAATTGTTTCAATATTTTGAGAAATGTCCCGAGACACTTAGTAATTATCAGTAATTTTTGCTAAACTATAGGAAAAAGAATGTATTTATTAACATTCGCGTATGCTAAGTACTCTCGTCAAAAGAATGCTACACATGTGTAAATCAGTGGCGTGGCTAGATTAAAATGACAATAGATGGACAAATCCCACAAATTCTGTGTTAGCAAACCGGGAATGGGAAATTTACAAATTTTTTCAAAATTTTCACATTTTCAATTTAAGAATGGCCCCCCCCACATCGTTGGGCTAGCTACGCTCTGGATAAATGTTTGAAGCATCTGTAATGTTGTGAAAAGTAAAAAGTGTTGCGACGTCAGAAAATGATTGTTCATTTTTCCTCATACAGACCAAGTCATACAAACAAATGTTAAACGAAAAGATATTCGGCAATTGAAATTGAATTGAAAGCAATTTTCAAAATTTTCAGATTTTCAATTTACGAACAGGGCCCCCACATCGTTGGGCTAGCTACGCTACTGGGTAAATGTTTGAATGCATCTGTAATGTAATGAAAAGTAAAAAGTGTTGCAACTTGCGACGTCACAAAATGATTGTTCATTTTTCTTCATACACGCTAAGTCATACAAACAAATGTTAAACGAAAAAATATTCGACCATTGAAATTGAATTGAAAGCAATTGTTTCAATACTTTGAGAAATTTCTCGAGACACTTAGTAATTATCAGTAATTTTTGTTAAACTATAGGAAAAAGTAGCAATACAAAAAGTCACATGTTGAAAGATTATTATGAAAATAACGTCGACTCGAACAATACGTGACACATGCATAAGTTATAAAACCGTAAGTGTGTTTGTCTCGTACATTTTTATCTATAGGAATATACATACATATACGGAATAATAAATAATTTTTCACACGTTGAATAATACATTTTCATTTTAGTTTTTATACAACAAAACTCAACGTAATGGTTTTAAGGTAAACAAACTCTAAAAACTCTCCAACTTTATATTGTCGGTGGAAGTTACGAGTTTCAAGTTTCAAGTTCCGCACGTTCTACATTCAGTTCTACTACGAAACACGAATTTTTCATAATTTTATTTTGGAAGGCGTCAAAATTAAATATTAATTAATTTTTAGATAATTTATTAATACAAGGATTTCGTCGGATAAATTTCGTTTGTTGGTTTTCAGTTTTCAGAAATTTTCGAAATTTCCCGGTTTTCATTACTTTCCATTATAATTTAGGCGCTTTATCGTTCGCGTTGGCATATAGAATGAGGTGGAATGCCCGAATAAAATAATTTGTGCCTTTATAATACACATTAAGTTAATTACTGATTTTCGCCTTTAGTTTAACGAATAATAAAGTACACAATGCAATAAACCTATAAAAGTATTATCGTTGCCACGATATGATCTTGTTGTTTTGTTCGTTTCTGTATGAATTTTTGTTAATGTTTTTATGTGATGGTATTTTTTAGTTTTATTCGCTTGTTTCGTGTGGACTTTCGTACGTTTTTGTGTACTCGTTGTGATAAATGGTTGGCTTAACGGTCTCAAAAAACAATAATTAACAAACAATAGGACGGAAGCACATAAAATCCACAAAAGCCAGTTGATGTTATGATGGGCACACACTAACGAACAAACGAATAATCTATAGTCAAACAACTATGTTAACAAACTTATAAGTACTAATCAAAGGCCAGCAAAGACCCAATCAAAGAGTAATCCAATAAATTTAATCAAAAGCTATATCTATTGATTATACGACTAATTTTTCTTCTTTGATTTAGCCCTCGATCATAGATTGACTTTAATTACATGATATCATGAAATCATGATTTAAATATCTCAATTAAGTCTAAGATCCTTTGTATGTGATTAAAAGTTCCGAATTGCTTGAGGTTCGTTTCGAGTTTCTAATAGCCTTTAGGGTTCTGTAGTTTTTGAAATGAAAAAAGTTTTGGCATAAAGTAGGCTTAAATTAATCCGGTTTTCCTAGAGTCATTATTCAGGAGTGTAATCCACAAATCCACATGAATGGACATCACGATCACCGCCATAGGAAGATGTAGACGTATAGAGAAAGGGTGAAGATGGTTTTAGAAGGTCTTAGTTACTTATTACGTTGGTCGTTTCGGGTTACTAGGCCTTCGACAATGGTCAAAGAGGCCATGTAAGGTTTTTGGGAACAAGCGAACAACATTTCTTGTTGCTGTTGTTGGCATAAGGGGTCAAGCGAGGTGTCCGAAGATCGATCTACGAAATCAATCAGGCTTGTAGGCGGGAGCAGAACGCGCGTTGCCAGCATCGGATTTTAATCTCTTATAAATAGAAACCTAATTATAGATTGCAGAGGAAAAGGAGATGATATCACGACATGAACCGTTATTGATACACGCACACATCACATCTATACGCACAACTGACACAACAATCGATATATTTACAAAATGAAATATTCTACAGGTAGGTAGAGAGAGAGAGAGGAAGATGGAGACTATACACGTTATAGATTCGTTCAGTATGAAATTATTAAACGCCGCAATATATTTTAATTCAATCCAATCCAATACGATACAATCCCAATACGTTTCAATACTGCTGGTTCCTGATGGCGCACGATATTGATGATTTTAATGGCGATGAAACCCGTTGATGTAGAACGTAGAAGTGATATTTGTATTGCTCAAGATCTGAGAAAGGCGAGTGTAAAAACGAGTGAATTATCAAATTACGAAATCGATTGCCTATCGCACATGTTGGTATCAATCAATTTAATTGACATACAGGTACCACACGCATTCATATATTTAACAATTAAATTAGCAAAGAATTTTTATTTGACTGATGAAGACATTTTATCGAAAATTTAAATGCTGACGACGTTAACATAAAAATAAAATTGTCACTAAGTACATTCGTTCGTTATCCAATTGGCTTACCGGCCAGATAAAGGAAATGTCGGTTCAAGTGGAGGCCAAAGTAGTAAATCGATACTTGAATTCGATAAAACACGGTTTTATTGGGAAACGCGCGCGCGGGAACTCAGCGACAAGGATGCTCAACAGACCAAATTTCTGCTCTATTTCTTTTCATTGCTTCTGTTCCTATATATAAAGATCTATAGCGACAACGAAACGACATAAAGAACTGGGACACTTCGAATTTGAACTTAAAAGCGAAAAGCTACCCTCGAACCTATTTTTATCTTCTTCAAAACACTTTTGTACGTTTTCTATATATAATATAACCTTGTGTATTGTTTTTTTTTTTGGAAATTAATTTTCGATAAGCCAGTTTTAAATTATATTTTATACTTACATCATTATATGCGATGAAATGTTTTAGAAGAGCCGCGCGGCAGTAATGCACATCAAACAATCGTAAACATATTCTGGAAAGGGCTCAACCACATACAAAATGTGTAAATAAGCAAAGAGTTAATTTTACGTTACATTATGTCAGTTATTGTATTACGAACACGATGAACACAGGTCAGGCCGTCTTCACAAATGGTAAAAAAGAGGATAAAAAGATAGAAATTTAAATTAATCCAAATTTGTTACACGCGTTCTTGAACTTGGATGTGTATAGGTAAAGTCCTTATAATCTTTAAAACTTTCCAGAAGTCTACTTACTCTACATCAGCAAAAACTTTATAAAGAAATAAAGAAGTCCTAAACTAACGGAAAACCAAGGTAGACTAAACTAAAAAAAAAATAAAGAAAAATAAAGCAAATGCGCATCTTTTTGAAGTTTTAAACGTTTGTCCTGCATGTATTAAAAACCCCAATGTTCTGGTTTCTCATTCAAGATTCAAGAACAAGATACGCAACGTCAATGTGAAAATTCGTATTTGACGACACCAGACCCAGAGAACCAGTCGGCGATGAATAATCACACCTTCAAATTGAAATCACCCAAATTAGTTGTTTTTTCATACAAGCCTGGACCGCAATCAGTTTAATACTTGAGAATATAGGTGGCGCAGGGGCACCGGCACACTGCGAGCTTGGTACGAATTTTAACACAGATGTTGCGTATCGAGTTCCTGTAACTGATAGTAACTGGTACTTAATGCTACGGATTTTCTCTTCTCTTCTGAACAAAAAAGTTCTCTTTCCCGTATAACTCCAACCTTATTGTCACTTTCTCACTCGAGAAGATAAATCCGTGGCTTTAAACGCTTTTAGTATATAGTTATAAGCGCGAACTTGATGGAAAATAAAATACGAATAGTTGGTGATGGTAAAAAGTTTTTCCACGTTCGCCGTAAACTTTCTATTTTTCTGCAAGCTATATCTCGCTGAGGCGTAATGTATCACGTCAGCTAATTACACAACAAAACTTTTAAAATAATATTTAACATATATTTTAGTATACGCGGGAAAATAATAAGTTTTATGTGTTTGTTCTGTTCTCGTTTTTATTTCTAATATTTTTTCTTTTAAGAAAATTGTAAAAAGTCAATAATTCAACGGGATTTCGATAGCTTCAAACAACGATTTGTCACTGCATGGCGGGGGATTCGGATTGGTAGACTTCTAAAAACGGTTTGTTTCTTTCCCTACAATCCCACAAAACGCAACTGATGTAACTGTGTCGAAATAGGATCACGTCACAAACATTTATTTAGCTTTTTAGCATTCTTTCCGCGCCTAGTTTCAAACGAAACAAAAGGTTAACCAATAAAACCTCGGAATTTATTTCAAAAAATTGAAGGTAAAATTGTGCGTCCTAAAAAGAAGCAACTTATTCTTTGGAAGGGAGAAAACTCCTTTCAAAATTTCATAACAATATAAATTTCATTACTTCTTTATTGTTTTATTTGTCAATGAAATGTTGTTGTGTTGCGCAGTCTTTAATTGTATGTCTTATAAAATTTTCAACTTTAACCCTTTATATGACCGAAATCAGGAAACCCTTCTTCGGACAAAAAAGGCTTTCACAAAAATAACAAAGAATAAGGGGGTGACTTGTACTTGGGCTTGTGCATGGGGCTCCATAATAACCTCCAATCTGTTTCCGAAACAGTGCAACCAATTATACAAGTTTTAACTACCAGAAACTCGGTGGTAAAAGTAAAGCACCATAAATTTACGGAATTATCCTTTGAAGTGCCAAAGGGATTGAACGTGGCTTTCGTTCTTTAGCATCTATTCTATATAGTTGAACGCACAAATACATACAAGCGACGAAGCAACAAATTCAAGGCAATGCCATGAGTTCGTTTAATGGAAACGTTTAATGGTTACGCGTTGGAGTTCGAAAAAGTAAAGAAATACAAAAAAAAATCGTTTTAAATATAAACCACCGTCTTTGTTTTCTCTTTATTGCACTACTAAACAAATAAATATAGATTCGAAATAGTTTTGTTAAATATTTCGGGCGTGTTTAGTGTTGATTCAAAAATAAATCTAAACGAAGAAATAGGTACATGCTCAAGCGATGAGAATGTCGAAAAGAGTTATTGCATTGTTTAACAAAAACCCACATACAAAAGTGTTTTAATATTGTTCTCAATCTCAGTACGAATCGAATGTGTACCTTAAAGAAGAGTAAAACCTTTAAAAAAAGCACGACGCATTGTTTTATTATAATTATAGGTTCACACATGTCGAGGTACTAATCTTACAAGACCTATTGACCTAAAAGCCTTCCAACATCAACCAACACATCATATAAAGTTTCATAATTTTATTCGAAGATACAAGCACGCAACTGAACACAAAGTGAATGAAAACTAAAGGGAAGCAAATTTGTATTAAAGCATTATGAGGAGAGAACGAAAACTTGTTAAAAACTGTAGGAGTGAGTGAATTTTCACGTCACATTCATTCATAACTTTTAACCAAGGCAAACCAAAACTTAGAACAACAATAGGCCCTTGAAAAAATGTGAAATTTTTCAATACCATTGCAAAGACTTTCATTTGTGAACAATTAGCAATTAATTTACTGCGCTTTCTGTTCGTTAATTTAGAAATTGTGCAAAGTATTATGAAAGTATAAGTACCGAGCACACAAAGTATAAACAGGGGAAACACAGTATTGATTTTGCATGCACAGGTTGGCTGGTGCGTTCGTCGGTGGCAGTTTTATTTAGTTTTCTATTCCGAGACTTGAGAGTTTGGGCGCTCACTGGCGTTTGGCGTTCATTACCATCGCCTTATGGAATATAAATATTTCCCCCAACACAACACTATACCGCAAAAAGACCATAAAAGAAACATGACGTCCAACGATAAATATGAAAAAAAAAAAACGTAATCTGAGCCTGAGCTGGTTTTTTTTTCTCGGAAGAATTTTGTATACAAAGGTGTATCAAACGAACGCCACTGAAAAGCTAAGTCTTTGGTTTTTCAAAACTTATTCCTTTATTATACGTGTTTGCGTTACCTTAATATGTTGCGTGGTGTTTGATAAGCACAATGCGCTTGTGTACACAAACCGCCCCTTCAATATAAACTACACCTGTGTTAATGTTAGCGACATTAACGACAATTATTATACCAGGAATATAGGGGTAAATGTCATGATCGTCAATGAATGTTATTGATCGAATTCTGTTCTTTAACTTAGAACACGACGAAACGAATGAAATGACAAAATAGTAAAGTCCAGTCCTTAAAATCATCCTGCAAGGGCGTTGACTTTACATGCAAAGCGAAAAATCAAAAATTAATTATTTTCGTTAAGTATATAAATTTAAAATAAGGAAAACAAGGAAAATTAATATAAAAAATAAATAAATCTTCTAATCAAGAATTTTAATCATTATTAAAAAGGGCTGGCAAGTGAAGATTTATGAAACGAATCCGGTATATGTACAACTCACTCTTACATATTTGTATTTCTACCTCTATGAAGACTCATTTCGGAAAACACAGCGATAACAAAGATGACGAGAACGATTTCGCTGGAGAAGAAGAAGAACAGGATAGGGAAAAAGGAAAGAAGAAGAAAAATTAAAAATACTCTACTGCTCTACTCCATACTCTCAATATTACAAGAACTCGTTAGCTATGAATAAATTTTAAAATCATGAGCCACTCTCGGGTTCAATTCAAGGTTCTTCGGTGGCGACTACTGGCAATCTAAAGTCGTACAGACTTGGCTATTCAATCTTTTGACTACTACATGCATCCAACTATACGGCCTGTCTGTTTCAAAAAACGAAAAACGTAACAGTAAAACCGTTTTGATTTAGAAGCAGGACCTTTAAGGAAGTGAAACATTTTGTATAATTATATAAATTCATTTCTGAAGAAGGAAGAAGATGATGAAAATAATAATTTTTCTCTTCAGATCTACACAATACAAAAACAATTTATAATTTACTCGTTTCTCGAACCGATTTAATATGATCGATTATTAATAATTAAGTAATAAAAAAGTCGTTGACTTTAAAGATATACAAAACAAAATTAACTGACAGAAAGAAGTCTACCTGCGCCTATTTGTTTCTATATATTTAACTTAATTATAAACACAACCAGAACAAAATGTAATTATGAACATGGAAATTTTAATATCAAACATTCAAATTGGTACAATGGTACTTAAGATTGATATTTTGTGTTTGATGAAGAATATTGAATAGATTGATGATCATGACATAATTTATTTGTTTGTTTGTTTGTTTATTTGCTTGTTTGCTTTCTTGCTGGATCATCAGCATTCAAACAGAGCTAATTATAACGAGCTAATTAAACATGTTCATTGATAATAATATACAATATGCTGCAATATAAATTTTAAATTGAAAATTTATACAAATTAAATTTTTGGTAACACTCTGTTAGTAATAACAAAAATGTTGAACAAGCAAATTTTAGTAGTTACGTAGTAAATGTTTTGTTTCATTTAGCTCGTTATCAATTATTTATTGCCCTATAGCTTTCTTAATCTTTCTCGGTTTCCCTGATATTTCTGTGCCGTCTGTTTGATCTCTTCATCTTCTACGAGGGCTCTAATAACAATAATCATAACTTGTCTCTTACATTTGTTTATTTATTATAATTTATGTAATTTAATTGATTTTTTTGTTCCGTTTCATTTCGCTTCCATTCTGATTTGTTTCGTTTTGTTCTTACAAACAACTGAACAGATGCATTATTATTATTATTACTTACAGAAACAAGTAACAAGTTGGTTTCGGTTCATCTTGCATTTGTTACTTTGAGCTACGATCGATATACATATATATTCGGGAAGAAAAAACAGCCCGAAGCGTTAAGCAATAATAAATTTGTCTTTTCGAATGTCTTACAACTTTCCAACACACCATCGTGTTGTGATAAACCGTACGACCGGGCGCAATAATTTCTTATCTCAAGCATTATTTATGCCTTTTCGCTGGTGTTATCTTTAATTCATAGACGAAGACGCCGTTTATAATCACATTTTTATTTTCTTCCCAAAACGGCTTATGTTTCCACTCCAGACTCCAGATTTCATATCGCATATTTCTGTAATTTTTAAATTATGCTCTTATTGATCTATCAACCGTAACGATACTAATTAAAATTTTAAAAACTTGAATCGCTTTCTTTCATACTTATAAATTAACAACAACATAATGTCATGTAATTTATTATATCTAAATTGGTATGTGTTGCGTTAAGCGCGATAAAAATTTTAATCCTTCAAAGAAAGTCCGGCCCGGTCACACATTTCTATAGCTGTATCATTTAGTCATGTTGGTTTTTACTGTTAAAAGTCCACCCGGTGAAAATGGATCGATTTAAAATTAAATTGATAACATTTTTATATGTTCTCCATTAAAATAGTTTCACGGTGCCTCATCATCAAAAGTTTTTTCAAGCTATATATATATATATAAAATTCTTCTCCGCTTTGAAGAGTTTTAGAGTGAGGTTATGAACGAATTCAACTTAAAAGTGAGATGAAAGCGATATAAATCTACTGCATGCCTCCGAATAGCACTTTTGTTATAAAAAAAAAGTATATTTGAAATACAGAGAGTGACTCCGTATTGGAAAATTAAAAAGAGCTTCTTAGATCGTGGCGCATTCGCGTTGCATGCCGATAGTCATCATCTCTCCTGCCATCATGCCGCCAATTAGGCAAAGGCATATTTATATAATTACGAAAACAACGTCCAAATAGAATGTTATAAACTAAGCATCAACTATCAAAGACTCAGAAGAGCGCGCAGAGGACATGGACAAGATGCAAGAAATACAAAACACAGAGCGTATAGTTTCTGAGTTTACAACTAATGTTCATTTAGTACTTAGGTACACTAGTCCGTGTAGTATGTACTTACATACTTACTATACTCATGCCACTGACGAATTTAGTCGACGGACTGATGGATGGTGAGTGCGTCCGACCATCGCAACGTTAAAGTCGTGCTCGTATTCACGTACAAAATCGAAACCTGTTTGCTTCACCTCGAGTGCTTTCGTGATTTCTTCGTTTTGATTTTCTGTCATGCTTACTTAATTTCTAAGTTTCCAGCAAGTTCAATTATAACAATAGTAGAAGAAGACAGCGGATTCTGCCCCTTCCTTCAAATGGACGTTTTACTAGGCCTCCTATTTATGTAAGGAGGGCATATAAGGAGTACCCCTTCCCCTTTTTTCTGAAAGGAGTATGCATCTCGTCTTACATAAGCAGGAGGCCTAGTAAAACATCCATTTGAAGGTGGGTGCAGAATCCGCTGTCTTCTTCTACTAACGATCAATTCGTAAATTATTAATAGAACCATCTATAACAAATAAAAAGAAAATTAAAAGTAAATTACAAGTTAATATTTTTTCGTCATTGAGTGTTAATACTGTTAATTAAAAAAGTTTCGTTATTTCTTTGTAATTGCGTTCTTAGTTATACCTCGTTTGACCTAAATAAAGCGATCCTTGGTCCTTCAAGGACCCAGTTTTTCTTTTCTCTTTTTCCTAATTTTTTCGTTTCTTCGATCGCTACTTCTTACTTTCGACCAATCGTCTTGTATCAGTACAGCTGTGCCTGTGCGTGGCTTTCAGTTCAGTTCCACGGTGCGATCGGAAAAACATTTTCCAATAAGTGGGGTGTGACAGTTAGCGACTAATGATCGCCGTTGGAGTTTTTGGCGAAAGGCGAGCATAACGACTCGAAAAAAGCTAAAGATTTTCCTATTCTCGCACTTTCCTACTTCTCCAACCGTTTGCAATATTGACGATAAAAACTATCGCTGTGACAAATTACCCAAACTCATAAGTCTGTCGTGCACTCGAAATTAGACTCGCGCTACAAATTGACGTCGTTGTATCTTCTTCTTGTTTCATCCTCTGTTGCTTTTAAAATCCGTTGGGGAACAGTGTGGATACTAATTTTAAACAACATCAGGTCTTGTTTCAGTTTGAACAAGTAGAACACGTTTTTCGAGGAGTAATGATGTCTTAAAGGATGTTTCTGTCAAAGATTGTGTCGCAAAATTTTTTGAAAAATGCCGATGTCAATGGAAAGCATTTTTCTCATCTGACTGATGACTTTGACTTTTTATGGTTCCTTTGTATAAATGTGTAGACGTAGAGTGTGAGAAAACGATTGAAGGGCATTTGTAATACGATTCCCCCTTTTGCTTCCAATTAGTTTTGCTCCCCTAAACCGGCCTAACCGAATGTGTTTTAGATTAAATTTCAATTTTTCTAAATATTAAATATTCTTCTTCATGTAGAATTCATGAAACTGTTAAATTCTATTCCAAAAGCACACATTTCAGTTTCTTTACATTTGTTGAGATCAAAGAATCAAATAATCAAGATGAGTCAAAATGTGCGCATATAACTTTTATTTTATCGCCATCACCTTAACGAGACGAAAATGAAGAAATAAAATCACAAACCGTAGAGTTAAAGTGCAATTTTGATGAGGTTTTAATAAGTCTCTTGTGGTTGGTGGTCTTTCTTCTTGGTTAATTCTAGCAATTTTTCTTCATTTCTATTGCTTTCGCCCACTCAACCAGGATTCGGTTTGGAAAATTGTCAAAAGAAGAAGCACTGACACAAGAGAGCATTTTCTTTTTAATACTTCAAAGTGTCATTAAATAATCTAATCTTTATCAAAAGGCTTTTCCAACAACTTTTAAAGCGACAAGTAATTTCCTCTGTCTCATACAGAATCTGCACTTCTGTTCAAGCAACCATCTCTCTATTCTTTTCCTTTCTGGTTTACTTGTCTTGGATGTTCAACGCTTTCAAACAGTCACAACGCAGCAAAGTTAATTAAACAGCCGTTTTGTTTTAGTAATGATCCACTGGGTGCACACTCAAAGACGGTTATTAACTCCTTGGCGTTATATTAATAGACTTTTCTGGCTTGAATGTTCTTTCGTTGATTATGTGGGAATAGGGAATAGAATAAGATACGCAACGTCTGTGTTAAAACTCATACCTGGCAAGGCCAAGGAGACCTTCAGAAATGACCGGAGCTGAACTAAAAAGGTGGGTAGACTTCCTAGTCAATGTTGGACCAATAAGGAAAGGTGGGGCAGAGGCACCCCGTTAGCTTGGTACTTACGAATTTTAACACAGACGTTGCGTATCTGGATATTCCAACTATCAACAATTTTTAGAAAAGTCTTTTGTATTTTTGAGTAATGTGCATGCAACAGGATAAAAGGACAGATAGATGACAGACTGACGAGCAGGTCCACTACGCATTTTGTCATGCATAAATATTTCGTGATTTTCAACACGTTTGTTAAGAAAAATGAACCACACACGGTGCAGTAGTCGGTAACGTTTAGTAGCTCCACATGTGCGTCATTAACGGATGATTAATCGGTCCGAAAGAGACTTTCGCAAGGCAACAAAGTAGCAATGTTTTTTTTTTCTTCATTTTTGTAAGAACGCATTGGTAAAGTCACCACCAATGTATTTCGTATATTAATTCGTTAAATCTTAGATTTTGGATGGTGACAATACCAATATATTTTCCGACCTCCGACGTTTGGTTTGGATTCTTTCTTTAGATTTAGCTTTTGACAAGTGAGTGCGTATATATTTTCATGTCTTTCACTTTACCAGATCGTGTGTGTTTGGTTTAGGATGAACCAAAAACTATAAGAAAACGAAAGAAGGTAGCTGGAGTTAGTCAAGGAGTAGACTCAAGAGTATCGTGAACAACATATTGAAACAAATGTGTTTGTTGTAAAGTTCGATATTAATCCGAGCGAGTCGAGAGTTGGAAGTCTGTGAAGGCAAACCCTACCCGTCTTAATATATTGCTTTGGATCCAATTTCCTTCAACCCTATAGCACATAGTAAAGCCCAACCTTACGTTATAAGAAGAAGAAAAAGAAAAGAAAAAAACAATAAGACGACGACTCGTTGCTGCCTAAGCATGGAATTATTTCTATCTAGACCTCTAGAGGAAATTAAAATGCAACTACGGGATATTAATCCAGCAACAATTTTTGTGCAATTTGCTTAATAACATTCATGAAAAAATAAATTTCAGAATTTGTAGGATTTTCTTAAATTTATTTAGAAAGTTTTTGAATAAACTTTTAATATTTTTTAGGATTAGTGGTTTCAAATTTCTGTATTTTTTTTTTTTGGTGGCGAACAACGGGATATTTAGTCAAAACGAGTCGATGCAGTGGTTTATTCGATTACATGGAGGGAGAAAAAGCTGGCGATGCGTAAATAGTGCTGAAAACGCTGAATACCGCAAATCATCCATGGTGGTTGGGCATTTGCTATTTCTTTATTTTGTCCTTTTCAATATTTCACTATATTTCACTAAATTTAACGAATATTCTCATTACAATGTTTAGAACTCCGGATTTAATACACTTAATATTATTTTATTAGGCAGTAAACTATTCGAAATAATATGAAAAAGAATTTCACGAAATGCATGAAAATAAAGCAAAACAAACATGAAAACGAAAATAAAATGACAAGTGTGCACGAAATGGCACGTGAATCTACCATATACATACGTACATGCCTGCTGAATATGAAAGGAAATGAAATTTGCAAACAAAACGAATTTGCCGAATTAATTCGAACGCACATCGAATTATTCAACGGATTGCCGTTTCGCAAATGAACTCTCACTCAGATATGGATTTAAAATATACTATATACCTATTCGTTCCATTGTTCATACTAAATCTGATGTGTCTGTAAATGTCATCAAACATTGTCATCAAAAAGGGACAAGAGCACCGTGAACTAAATTACAATCAACCGAAATTGGTCATTTTGACGGTTTAGCGTTATGGTTCAACTGGTAGAAGTAATCTGTGAACGTGCGTATGATATACATTTGCAATTTGTGTAGATATACAATTCCAATAAACATGAATCGATTATATACTTACATACAACACTTAAAATAGTAATTTTGAGCTGAGATACCAGTGTAGTTGATATTTCTTCATAGGCGCCAACTCCGTGGCCCTTGGGTGATCTTGTGGCCAACGTCCAACTTTCAAATCAAAATCTTGTATTTTGTTGTTTGTTGAAATGCTTTAAGAGTATTTTTTAAATGCCAATGTTACGATCAAGCCTCGCACATCGCGCTTTATAGGTATAAGGTTGCTGTGCTGATCGTTGTTTTTGCCGGTTCGATGCAATGGGCGCCACTCTACTTTTAACATGGGAGAGACACGAAGTATAGTTTATGCAATCAAATCGGGTTTTTAATACCATGTATTTACTTCCGAAACATGCACAAAAGAAATTAACGACTTGCTTATAGGCCAAATGTAATCCGCGGTATCAGTCCTTATAACTGATTATCTACAGGCTAACAGCCACACCGCGTCTGTTTAAAAATCTGTATAAGACAATCAAGTCTAAATCAAAATATCGTCACGATTCACCTAGTTGAATTGAGACAAAGACGCATACTGATTTATCAGACACTTTAACATTTGTGTCACAATTTCAAACAAAATGAAGAGGAGTAAAGTGCACGTGATCCCGCGGCCGGGAATACAAAAGTAACGTTCAAAGTTACAAGATTAGGTGCATTTTCAAACGAATATTCCACTTCTCATGGAATTTAGCTTGATTTGCTCGCGGGCATCCATTAAGATTTTTAAATCCCGACGCCTATGTGCTCATATTTCGTTATGAAATAATATCTCTGTTGATGTTCGGGTGCACCTTGTACAGCATTTTAGTACATAATTACATAAACCCATAAAGTAAACTACTAATTGTCAGTACATACACATTTGACTTGCCGACTTGATATGTGTGCTCATGAACAGATTCTGTTTGAGAATAAATTCTTGCTTGTCTCAACTCAACGCGGTGGCCAGTAATTTTTCTCATCTTTTCGCTCTTTTTTCGGCGGCACTAATATCAGTAATCCATATTCGCAAAACTATTCCATTGAGCTCTTAACTATAATATCCGCGCCAAAATATTAAAGACTGTTATAAATGGTCATAAAAGTACGCTCGTAAAACGTTTAAATAGGATTTTCTTTTTTCCTTGGTAATATTTTGATGTTTTTGTTCCTGTTTTGTTCTTTTATTTGCATGCATGTATAAATGTTGGCCATCAATTTTTATATTTGCACGAAAAGAATAAAGAGTCGAAGACCGAAAAAAGCGGTAAAAGAAAACATTTACCAAAAGACATAATGCAAAACAACTTTACAAACTGCAACAACCCCCCAACGCCATAACAACCATTAACATGGCAAACAAAAACCAAGGCAACAACATCAGTCGACTCGACGAAAACGCGAAATTCGGGACGGATAAATAAATTATAAACTCAAAATATTTAGTGGCTTGTCTTCGTTTTGGTCGTTTGCTACTTTTTGTCTTTATACTTTATATTTTACACTTTACATTCAATACTTTTACAACATCGTCTTGTATTATTTTTCATTTCGTTCTTTTCATTCCCTTAAACATTTTAGTGGCAACACGCTGTTGTGCTGAAATGTGTACTGCTGTAAATAAAACGAAACGAATATTTTGGGGTCTGGCGTCATGAAATAAATGCAAAAGAAAATTAACTATCGGCGAATATTGTTTCAGACAAGTTGACTTGACTTGTTCTTGTGTTGGATGTTGGTCACTGTTCGGAAGGGATTCAGGCAATCTGCACCAAAGGCCCAACGCTGTTGTTCATATAATATATAACATAAACTGATGGCAACGTCTTGTCGTTCGTTTTCGCCACAAACCAGCAACTGGACTGTAAATAACTGAAGACACGACACTCGGATTACATTACACGGCGTACATTACAACAACCGTGTCGTGTCTACAGCCTTATATCTGTTTATAAACAAAATGTTGATGAAGGTAACAAAGAAAGTACTTGACAAAAAAAAATATTTTGACTAATAATAATGATGATGAACTAAATAATGTCACAATTCACCATCACCACAACTCGACCCGCTAAATGTAGGTACTTAAATTCGTATTCCTATTCAACAAGTGGAAAGTGGAAACTGTTATCACAACACAACGAAATATCGACCTGTTTCCTTCATATTCGCAAAATCCAGTAGAAATACTAGTTGTAAGTCCACGTCCCGAATGTAAGCACTTGAGGCATGACAAATGAGGAAAAGGCTTATCGCGTTAACAATTTCTGACTATATTGAATGTGATATCCTCGTCCAGCTCTCGGGCAGCTCTCGTTAATACCTTGAATGCTTAATACCAATACAAAATATTAAAGTTACATTGTGAATGTGCCAATACTACGAATATGAATACGTTAATGCACCGTAAACTTCTTGAAACTTGTTGTAAGATGAGTACTGAATACAAAACGCGTCACACCGTCACAATCACGACACCCAACAAATTCCCTAGAAACATGAGAAATACACTACTCGTACTTACATGTTATCGCTGCCCTGCTGTGCTGGTTATTAACAATTTGACAACGAATTCGATATCAATTCTGTTAACTTAACAAACTAACAAATAAGACCATTTATGTAAAATATCATTTGTTTGACTTCCTTCGGTTTACCAATTTATAAATTTTTGCTTGACTTTTGTTTGTTATCTTGTCTTGTCGTGTTTTGCTGTCTGTTGTTTAATGCTTTTACACAATATCGAATTTCGTTCGTTTTCGTTAAGTTTGTCTTCAACTTGCTGTTGTTGAGTGTGATCATGATCATACACACTCTGAACCAAAATGCAGCCCAAAAACATCTGCTAATTTAGTCACGTTGTGCGGCAGGAAATTATTCAAGCTGTGCCATAATTCAAGGCTGAACGCTTCATAGTATATCCATATTGTATTGCCCTATACATATTATGAATTTCCCCTTATTTCATTTCGCTTTTGGGTTTTAATACAAGAAATACGCGCCTAGATATTATTATGAGATTTTGAATTATAACTGGAAGCGGCGTCATTGTAATAACTCGCATTCCTAATAAAATTATTAAACGCGTACTGTGCGTACGATTGCTTTTTGTAACATATTATCTGTTGTTACGCGTGTATAAGTACAATTTGAAGATGTAATTGTTAATTTCTAATTTTGTAATTTTGTAATTTCAAATGCGAACGATCATTATTATCAAAGTGTAATCGTAAAGCGATGTAATATGAAATTCGATAAAAGTAATTGCTCTTCTTATTCCATCGCTTCAAAACTAATTGCGATTCAATTATAACTCACGCACTTACCAGTTATCAAAACAAAAATTCTATATATATTTCTGAACCACCACCTACCGAGTACCCGGCCTGGTTGAAACTAAAATAGGGAGTTCTACTACATTGGTCCTTCGAACCGGATGTCTTGGGGCATATTAAGGATGTATACAGATGGCATGCATAGTTAAATTCAACTATTTGCAAATATAGGTACTTGGATTGCCTGTCCATGCCATCTGTATACAGCCTAAACAAAATCCATAAATATTAATTGTGCAAAGCTCATACGGATTTACAGCAAATATCACCAAGAAACTAATTGAAAATACAGAAGGAAATAACATAATTACGTTTCCTGTTTGATCACGAAGCAATTGGAAGTACTACCTATATAAATAGGTTTATTGCTGCATTATAGACGTTTCGTATTTATAATTTTATTAATAATTTATCCATTTATATGCACAATTCCAATTCAACTTTTGAATCAAATATGTAATACATGCCTTGATGCACTGCTGCACACGAACATGCAATTCCTCTAACTTTTTCTCCTGCTTTGGTTCATCGAAAATGCATAAAGCTATATAATATTAATGTAAATAACAATTTTAATATTAATAATAATTGCTTATAATTTTTCTTGTTTGTTCGCTCTTTGTGCATTCATTTTCTTTGAGTTTTGAAACTAGTTTGTAATTTTCGTTTTATAGCGGTCCCTTGCCCGCATCAATGTTCATCATTTATTCATGCGCGGGTGTAATATACAAGATGTGAACACAACTATAAAATGAAGGCAAAAATAGTTTATTTCAATGAATTTCGATAAATACATAGGTTTACCCGGTATGCATCTAAAATTATAAATTTATTTGCTTATTTAAATCTGCGATTTGAGTTCACTTAAACGATTCGTTCTTTCGTGAAAATAACAATTATTAAATGCATTCGTTGAATGAAATGCAAAAAGTCTCAATTATCTGTAAGTTAAATATATAATTATGGAGGTCTCAGAATGTTTTTCTAATAACTAGAAGTACACGGCACTATTACTGCATTCATAATAGGCACCGGATGTTTAGCGCAGATAAAATAGCTACAAAGTTTATTCGTGTATCCGTTTTTGACAACACATGTGGACAGGCAAGTAGGAATAAATGCGGAATTCCACTTTTTAGTTTTTGCGTGTGCAATGATAATGACGAATGAGAAATTTCTGCGTGTTTTATGTATTAAAATATCTAATTGACTAATTAAAAGTTCTACGAAAAGTAACTTAATCTATATTGAAACATGAAGATATTGAAGTGAAACAAGAAACAAGTAAACAATAGGATATTGGGTAATTTAATTTTTCATTTTGGTTGTTTCGTATGTACTGTGCTGACAACCCCCCGTTGTTTTTTATACATATTAAATTCGTAGTTGCCTTACCGAAATACCTGTCGCTTTATCCCTATTAGTTGGACGGTTTTGACCTAAACAAATTACCCATATTTGTTTGTGTTTGTGTGTTATTTTTTACACCGGAAATCCAGTCGCAACGTCATGGGCATATACAGTTGTTCGGAAAGTGTGTCCGTGCCTACCAACTCTAAATTTAAGTATATAGTTTGAATACAAATTTTGAAAATTGGTTTCCTGTGCAATACACTATGCAGAGTTATATACATTGAGTCCGTCAACCATGAAAAAAACAGAAAACTTTGTTTGTTCATTGCGTATTTAATCATTTTGTAATATTTTTGTTTTGTTTCAGGTATGTTTCAACATCCAATTACATTTCCTTGAAAATTGACACATTGGAAAACGATACTCAGAAATTCATTCGCATTTACATTCTGCAACCATCTGTAAGTTTTCCTTCTAAAACACAATGAAACATCACGTGAACTAGGAATAATGAACTAGAAATATAGGTCAGGAAATTTATCGATGTTTCAAATACAAATAGTATTCACTTGGAGTAAAGTTGTGTATGTTTAACAAACCAAACGGTAATAAGAAGCCAACAAGAATCAATCAATTTCATTTATAACGGACACTCTATTTGTACCTGTACTTGTTCATAGATACATTTATTGGTACAAAAACAGTTATATGCTTGATTGTAGAAATAGAAAGATACGCAACGTCTACGTTCAAATTAACAATATTGTGCAATCAGTGCGCTTAGAGGCACTACTTTTACTAATGCAATAGAAATAGATGGGCGGGGCAACTTGGTACGATTTTTCACTCAGACGTAGCGTATCTTATTCTATTCCTACAATCATCGCTTACACGTTGGACGGTAGGACTACAATCTGAGAATCTAAGCGTTACGCGACGTTACGGTTACGACATGAGCCAGTTTCAATTATAGAAAAATTACGAGAAAATATTATTGGAAAGGACAGATATGACTGATAGGTTTATATCGATTTGCTTTTTATACAAATGTCTTTCTATTATATAATCAAAAAAAAATCTAAATATAACGGTTGTAATCAGCAATCAGAAAAATAACGGTTTGACACAACAATATTATACAATGCACGCACGTTTTGCTTTCGGGAATTTTTATTTTAATAAATATACACCTGAATTTGGTAGGACTAAATGCAATCGAGTCTATTTTCTCGTAAACGCACCCAAGAGTGACATAAAATATACTATAAATTCACTTAAGGACTTAGTCCTTGTTCAAAGAAGGAACAACAAACCCAAACGCGAGAGTCCTGGAAGTACTTACGTACAGAGTACGGAGCATTGCATTGCTTGTGTTTATACAGAAGGGACAGTACTTTTTTTCCACAAACTTGTAACTTCAATTCCACTGGCTGCTTTTACAAACAGACTAACTTGTTCTGTTCTGTTCTGTATGTACAAAAAGAAATTCTTTCATTCTAGGCATTCAAACTGTATTTTTGTTCTTCGTTCTTTGAAGAAAATATATAGGATTTTTATTGAATTAATTATTCATCTGTGATGCACGTTTACATGAATTACGTCCCAAAGAAGCAATCAGAATTAATTATGTATTTACCTATATCACGTACGAAGGGACAAATCAGAAAATTACAAAAATTTGTACGTATACAGAGGAGGAAATGTACTAAAAACAAAGCATAGATAAGAGGACTGAACGAAATTATAAAGAATATTTAACAAGTAAGTACTCAACTTTAAAGAGGAAGAGCATGAATTAAGGAAGGACAACATTAAGTTTCCAACAGAATATTAATGCCAGGAAAAAAAACTTAGGAACTATTGGTAACTAAGTTGAGCCTTATATGCGCATTTTATTTTTTGCTATTTAAATTTAAACGCAAACCTAGCAACTTACAAGAAAACAAAACAAAACACAAAACAAGGAAGGAAGTCTGAAGTCTAATAACTTATTCATATTTATATTTGTATTTTGAATGAGAAGTCTGAATGTGAATGGGCATGGGCATGAACTCATACACAAGTTCAGCCAAACCGCACCTAAAAGGAACGTTTCAAAGTTGAAATTGGTTTTTCACCACGTTTTGTTCATTCTGCTAGACTTTTTTCATTACACTTGCTGGCCATTAAACTCCCCACTGAACTGTTCAATATTTAATAGATTTATCGATTTACACGTATGTGGTCTACAAGTTTACGGTCTACGCTATTTTAAAAGTTATATTAGTGTTGCTCATGACATTCGAGTTTTAACTTTATACAAATTTTTCTTATGGCACAAAGGAAAACTTTAAACATATTGTATATCTATGTATCTATTTAAGATTACTACATTGCATATTAATCTTTAGCCCACGTAGTTCATGTATTATGTTTTAGGTATAAAAGTATTAACATACGAGCATTGGACAAAAACATGCGTTTCTTGTGTTTTCTTCCACCTTTTACATTCTATTATTAGTTTTAATGAAGAAGTTTTTACTCCATTGCCCGTTTACTAATACTTAAAGATACAAACATATTTAGTTCTTTTAAACTATTACTGTTCCTATTACTGGCTATTACAGTTGTTATTACTACACTTGGAAGGATGGAACACGGCATGACGAATTAAGTAGTTTAATGAGATGCATGTATGTGCACGAAACAGTTAGATTGCCACATTGTCGGGACAAGATGTACGAATAGATTTTCATCGATGCATTTTCGATGTGGATAGTCAGAATGCATGTGTGCATAGTTGGGTATTCAGGCATTAGAGAAATCTGCAGAATGTCGAAGTCAATCTCAGGAATGCCTCTACCGGGCTACGAACACTGATACTGAGACTTCAAGCCAATCAAAACCAAAGCAAACTTTTTAGGTGGAATATGTGAATTGGAATCAAATAAAATTTCGATTTTACTTTCCATTTTAATCCTTTAAAAACGTACCAGAAATTTCAGAAATATGGCCAAATTCACAGCAAGTATTCTTTTAACTTAACTTAATAAAATAGGGAGTGATTGTAACTTCACTCTTTAGCAGTGAGCTCGGCTTAATTATACATTACTCACATTACTTATATCTACATAGAGTTCATGTTCATGCCAGTTCGGTGTTCCTGGTCGAAATGGTAATTTACCATAACGCAATAAGAACTTGTGAATAATCTGAGAAATCTCAAGAAAAATATATGATATAATTGCGGAAGTGCGTTCACGTAGCGTACACACATAGTTGACTTATCATCTTGTATGCACACTATGTACTCTTTTGATTCAATGTTAGCATAAGTCCATGTATAAATCCACGAACAAAGTGCATCAAATTGCCTCGCTTGGTAAATTCGCTTATGACGATTAATACATGTCCCAATGTCCCATGTGTCCAACGGCATAGTGGTATTAATAGAAAACGACTTCGCAGACAACATTTAACCATTTAGTCATTTTATTTAACCATTTCGCCGTTCTTTTGATACGAAGAATGTAATAGGTGACTGTTTTGCCCGTTTCTTTTCGTTTCATTTCGTTCGGAACCGCAAAAGGCCACGACCATTAAAAACGCCGTTCGTGTATTTTATGCGAGCACCAAACAGACCTGTTGACAATAAAATTAATGTACATTTACATCTTGCGACCGCGACTTATTATTATTTATTGCGAACCCATGAGTCTCCAGTCTTTGGCCGAAACGACAAATTGAAAATCAACGCTTTCGCATACAGCACGCAAGACGCTGGGCTCATAATAAATTTCCTATTAAAGGAAACTTTATTATTCCCATATAGAAATATGGGTTCTTTTGAAAAAAACCCTATAATTTTATAACAGCCACGATCTTTCTGAATTTGTATACGTTGTTGTACGTTTTAAGGTTTTCTTATTCGGTTTAATGCGCATTAAATTAAATCGCAGTAAAAAATTAATTAAAAAGAGTACCTTCAAATATAAATTTAATAATTACAATAATTAATTGTGTCATAAATACGTTGGGCTCGGTCGTATTAATAAAGAAATTGACCTTGCCTTTTGACCATTCGTACGTTTAATTTAATGTAAATTGTAAATAAATGAAGAAATTATATTTCAGTCATATTTCAGTTATGTTTGGACGTGCTGGAAATATTTTTCGTCCTCTCACTGCTTCAATACATGAAATGAATGCAAACGGCAACGATCCAACGATATTTTTAATCGGTGGCAATTAACGCTTCATTTAATTAAATCATATCGTGTTGTTATTTAATTAAAAAAAGTAAAAAGGTGAATTCGTTCAGTGCTCTTTCGATTCGTTTAATTCAAAACGTTTTTTTAAAATATAAATTAAATATATACTGAGTGTTACAAGAATATTCAAATACTCGATGGAGGAATTAATTTAAAAAAAAAATTCTACAATCTCTGAAAACATTCAGCATTCAGTTAAAAAGGACATGTATTTATAAAAAGCAATGACTGAGAAGTTAAACAAGTCGTGATTTCGAATAAAGTCACTAATTATTTTTTAATCGTCCACACGCATCCTCCGCAAACTGACGGCACGAATCTCGGCTAGGCTCGCTCGTTCGATCTACACATTTATTTATATGAAGACTGTTAGATGCTTTCAAAAAAAAAGGAAGCTTGATCTCATATCGATTTTATCAAACAGATAAATTAAAAAGTACACATTACGTAATTAAATATAATCGTGTTGTTTAATCTTTTTTCTTATAGGTACAACAAATGAGTAGGATGAAAATTAAGAATTACATTTTCTGTTATTAGTCAACTCACTATTAGTCAAAAATCATTGGAACAAAAATTTAACTTTATAAAAAAGTGTTTTATTAATTTGTTACGAGATAATGTGAAATTAATTGTGGGTTTGCTTAAATATTAATATTAAGCTCACCGTACACTCTGTATGGAAATTGTAATTAACTTTGTTTAATATTTGATGGGACATACCTATATGTTGTATGGAGATAAATGTATTAGTTAAATATGTTAATATACAGTGTGATACTAAATCCATGATATTTTAAGAAACTGCTCAAAAGGACAAAACATTTTAAATAAATCTTGCTTGGGACACACTGTATTGTCTATCAAATCTACACATCGTGTATATAATTCATACGAAAGCTAGTTTAATTTATAAAGCTCACCTCACATGAATATGTAGGTATATTATATCAATATGTGCAGATATGGTTGGTATGCAAAGCAAACGAATGTTTCGCGCGTTCTGCCCATCTTGTAATGCGGAAAGCTGATCAGTTCTCTGCATTTACAACTTTAAAACCAATACAATTACAATTATATGTATCTGTTCATCCATTCTCAGTTCACTTCAGTTCAGTTCTGATATATTGTAATTGTAATTGCGAGCAAGTTAAAATAAACTCAATTAAACCGCGTCCGAAATCAACGACTCCAAGCAAATAAATTGACGATGGTCAAACACGCAGAGATGAAGAAACAGATGCAGAAAAAAGCATTAAAAAAACGAAACGAAAAATTGAATCAATGTTCGACTATAAGCAGGATCAATGTAATGTTTTAATGAAAGGAACATTTTACTTTATGGCTTATTTATTCTGGTGGTTGTCAAGTTTATTTATAGAAACAAGAAATGAATGCGAAGTTTGTTTCGATGCTCTTCTAATAATTTTAACTGCAAAAAATTGATGCGAAATACACAATTGTTGATATTGGTTGGAAAAAAATTAAAAAGTAAAAAACTGATGAACAAATAGTCATATATATTAAGAGCAGCTGTCCAGGATCAGAAAGGAATTCACAAGGACGACTGGTCGCGTGCTAAACACGATTATAAACTCACAATTCTTAGTATTTACTAAATAATTTCATTGAAAATGTTTTATACTTAAAAATCTTCAAGAAAATGCCAAATAATGGTCCGAACTTAATTCAGTTGTATTAAATAATAATTATAAATAATTAACCGTATTATTGTTGATTTGTCATGGTTGGATTTTTTTTGTAGCTAAGGAAAATTAAAATTTTGCACGCCATTATATTGTTCTTTTATTAAAATTACAATTATGGATATTTTATTTGCAATCCTTACTTCTACTTGATCCTCCGTGAAGGCAAGGCATGCTGGTCTCGTAGCTTAAGGCGTTATATTTACTTTGATGTTTCGTGTCAAAATCTTCGTATAGTTTGCCTTCAGGATCAAAACAAAATGCTTCGAAAATGAAAATCAGAACTTAATAAAGCAACATTCAAGATGAGGTAACCAAAAAAAGTAACTGAAAATGAAGCAAAAATGATCGGAACGATAAAAATACTACTTACTCGTATTTTTATTGTGATCTTATGTAAGTTTCATACATTCAACTGTGCATCATCGAATCAAGACGATTATACGTACTTACGTGTAGGTAAAACACGCGTGCACATTTTAAACTAAGTCCTTAACAATCATTGAAAGACACATTTACTTTTCCTCTTCAATTTATTCATCTTTCTCTTAGTTTTAAACTTGGTATTGCTTCTTTTAGCGCTTTAGTTGATTATTTTTATTTATTTTTTATTTTAATCCCACTTTGATAGTTAAAATACACGCACCGTTCTCTACGATTATTTTAATTTGTATATGTAGGTATATATATATAGCGCATGATTCTCATTTATTCATGACTCGAAATCGAGCAAAATGAAGACATAAACTCGGATATTTTGTTCAAATCTTTTGAAATCTTTAAATCTCAAAATCCTTAAAAGCTCGAAATCTTATTTACATCACAATATTATATCTACAAAGTGCATGCTTTATAAATTCAAAATATAGGAGTTCATACAGAGAGAGAAAAATTCAATAATGACATGCTCATTTCGTTTTAATCTCTCTGCCGCAGCGCCATCTATCTTCTAATCTATTAAACAATGTTGCGTCGGTTCAGCGCCGTCTAGTTCTCTCGGTCATGAGTCAGGTACTAATTTTTACATTGGCGTTGCGTATCTTGTTAGTTTAACATATTCCAACTTCTAAATCAAATGACTGGAAATTAATTTCTGTTGGTATTGCTGTTGCTGTAAATATTCAGGCGCGATCACCTCGATCTGTAGTCGGATTAACTCGATGATACAAGATGATTAGCAGATAAATCTGAAGTTATAATAAGCAGGAAATTAAACTAGTTTGTAATCTTTAATGTATCGCCAACTAATTCCAACCGCACCTAACATAAGTTTTTTTTCGTTTTATTGTGTTTTATTTCAACTTTATTTTCTTTTAATAAAGAAGAAGCATTAATTAGTAAATTTATCATCCTACATAGATTTTTTTTGGTTATAATTTAATTAAATTATAGGGGCCTGTTTCTTTATGTTAGTTGGTGTATTAAGTGAAAACTAAAACTTTCCATCAATTTGTAAAGTTAACTAACAAACAGCTGATGAAACACAATTCTTGGATACTTGTAATACTATTTCAAAGATAAAAAAATATGACTGCAGATGAAAATTTGCTGAATAACGACAATTTGTTCAATGTAATCACATTCGATTCGATTCCGAATAATTTTCATTATTTATAGAAGCACAACACCTTGCAAAATTTGAGAACGCCGTTTGCATTCTAAATATAAGATTTTCGTATTCCTAGTCTTCCTAGAAAAATGATATTGAATGATTAATCAAGCGAACGAAACAAACGAAACGAGAAAATTGCATGAACGAACTAAGAAGGCAAAATGATTTGAAAGAATTCTCAACTATATCTATATAGAAATAATGTAATGCTTAAAAATTGATTTGATTCATATTTCATAATTTGATCACTACCAACAACAAAGAAAATGCAATTTGAGGTGTTACTAACTATTTAAGTATATTATAGAATTTTTCTCAATTAAAGTGCTCAAGAGTGCGCAACGAACTGGCAAAAACCACAAGGCAATAAACCTGCAAGTGCAAGTGGTAAGTTTACATTAAGGTGACGAGTTTTGCAGAAGGGTGTCAACTTACATTAACATATAAAATACGACTTCACTGAGTAGAATAAATTTAAATAAAAACTAATTGTAAAGAAAAAGAAAATGGATAAAAGATAAGAAATAAAAAATTGCGCTTCGAAACTGGTATTGAAAGTGTTAATGTCGCTGCGAATGTTTTAAACGTTCACATGGAATAGAAACCATTAATTTTATTTTATATACAAGGAGTTTCAGTAAACTCTATAAAAAGACAAAGAAATTGCGGGACATTGTTAACTTTATTGTTAGTCACACGTCAATAATAGGTCATTATTTCTCTAGAGATGTACTATACGTCAAGCACAGCTATTCTCTGCATTCAATAATGATATGTGACAAGCGGACTGCATCTAAAACGTCATCTAGGATTCAATTCGCGCATATGCGCTATTATATGCTCGGGCGTTTACTCAGCTCGACTAACGTCTCGCTACGTAAACTTCGCCGTCGCGTATAATAGCCTCCATATGCGGTCATTGAATAATATACTATTATTACATTTCGAGAGCGCATTTGGAGAATTCGTGAATAGGGAACGTGAAGATGAAGACTCATCGTCTCATCGTTACTGATTCACGACGTCGATCGTCTTCGTCTTATTATTATTCTTATTATAAGTTCGTATTATGTAATACTTACTTCTACTTGTATTTTAAAATAACAACCAACCAAGCAACTACAACAAAACAACAACAACAACAACCAGACATAATAAAGAGAGACATTTAAAAACTAGAACGAGAATAAACAACAACTTTATTTTACTATTTGTTTTTTTTTATATTAGCAGTAGAGGTAAAAGGTAAACAACACTTTTTTTGTAGCAGGACGAAGCGAGGGGTTGCTGGGGTGCCGAAGCACTCCCCGTTTCGATCAAAATATGGACTTTTTGTAATGTAATACCATTTTAATATACTTAGATAAATTAAACTATTAGTTTTTGTAATAAAATTTTCAGCACCCCACTCTAAAAATTCCTGGCTACGCCATTGGTTTGTAGTTTTACCATCAACTTATAAGTTAAGTTGCCGATGCTGGGTATAAGTAGACGAGAATAGTTCGTAACGCTAACTTGAATGATTCTTCGGTGGGAATAGTATTGCTCCGTAGCTCAATTGGCCTGTAAAAAGGCGAGGTTGCGGGTTCGATCCCCGACGGAGTTCACCTTTCAGGTCGGTGTCACATATTCGATTATATAAAAATTAACATTTTTGCAATGCATAAGTATAGAATTCGGTTAATCGTCTTACAATTTCGTTTCGATTTTAACTCTCTTAACTCCTGACTTTCAACCACTTTGTTTTCTAATTTTCTAATACATGTCGTCGACAACAATAGTTTTCATATCACGGTAAGTTATTGGAAATTTGCTTCTCCATAAAATTGTTTTTATTTTTTTATAGAAAATAAAATAGATAATAAATAACATTGCCAACGCGACCTCAAAAGATAATATCTTTTATTTATAAAAAGGGAAATGAAAATTTAAACATTAAAAATCAGATCATGATGACTATGATGAGCAATGATTATAAAAAGAGTAAAAGTTTCCTAATCGCTGACAAATTACAAGATTTACGGAGGTATTTAAATTTTATTTGCGGCGTTCAATGACTTCCCCTACAATTCAAGTAGTTTTATGTCTAAGTAAAAAAAAAAGTAAACGAATTGTGGTTTCTCTTTCAAATTTAATTTGAATTACTTACTTACATTGTAACAACTTAAACGTAATTATGTAACCACGAGAAGTCGAGAAAAATCACATTTCTCGAGTAATTAATTACAAAGTTAATTAAACTAATTGTCAAATACTTCATTACGCTTAGTATCCACAGGTATGTAGAATATGTGAATATTCTGTCTGAATGACTGAATGTCTGAATATCTGAAAAGTATGTCAACGAGTTAACAAGCTGTCTTAACAATAATGTCTATGAAACACACCTGAATATGGCCCACTTGCCAGCGCCTTAATAAACTAAGTTTTAATCGAAAACCGAAAGCTAAAAGGCAAATTTGTAATTCATGTATAGTATACTGTGACTTATTCAACAAATTATTACCTATATTCAACATGTACTTATTATAAAGTTTAGTGAACATACTGTGCGTTTATTTTAGCGTCCTATGTTTGCAGTTAAAATAAACGAGTCAAACTCATGGCATTGCGGATTTCTATAGTTAAAGACACACCGACGCATGTGAATAGAGTGGGGATGTGGGACGGACGACGACACACCACGATGATATATGTGCATCAGTGTCAGAGCTATTTTTATAATATTGTAAACTGTTGATGAACAATTTGTTATGACTAGAAACAAAATTGACAACAAACAGTAACTGAGAGTACTGATCATAAAAATTAATTACTTTGATCGTGCAACGCCACAGCCACCGCCATGAGTTTGACTCGTTTATTTTAGTTCCGAATATAGCGTACGCTACATGCTATGTTCAATGGTAAAATAAACGCTCTGTATATAGGATGATGCATCATGAATAATTTAATTATTCTTTATTTAGAAACAACTGCAATTTCTCTACCAAAGATAAATTCAGTGAGCTATACTTATAAAAGTTTTTAAGATTTTTAAAGTTTCGATTGCATCATTGCATTTTATACGAATACGCACATGGTTCACCAGGTCAATGCAACTTGTAAGTAAGTACCTACAAGGTACATACCAACAAATTGATTTTCATGTTGCCGCAAGAACTACGTGTATACAATCTTAACTTAAAGTTGAATTTTTTTAAATGTAAAATGCTTGTTCGAATCTGCAGAATAATTAATGTTTCGCAATTCTTTCGATATGGGTACATATTTTAGAAACATTGGACAGCCAACAACAACAACAACAACAACAAGAGAAAATGAAAACTGAAATCACATGTTGTATTCCAATAAATTATTCGGTAAATCAGTAAATGTTTAGTTCATGTTCATAATCGACCATCTTGTAATCGAATAAGTCGAAAATGCGCCTCGGGAGGTACAACTTAAACATCTAACTATAAAATCGATGTCATTATGACAATTACAGTTTGTTTCAATTCAATTCAATTGTTTTGCTTTCAATTTCATTTTTATACAGATTTCTTTTTCAAAACGAAAGAATTTAAGTTCCACTTGAAGCGCAATTAAATTTCGATTATTTCTTTCCTTTCCAATCAGCTCCGTGCGGGGAGCTCAACAAAATTGTCTTTGATATCCTTCGAACGTTCCGTTAAGAGCATTAAGAGCATTAAAGTCGACAATTAAACCTCGTTTGTACTTTTTCCTAGTAATTAATATAATGCCGCCTTTGTTATTAATTACTCATGACTTAATTCCTTAAGCCAAGTGGCGGATTTAGCATGATTGGTGCCCTAGGCGTTTCATTCCTTGGGCCCCCAATTTCGGGAGCCCCAAGCGGCCACCTACTCCGCCTAATGGTAGGTCCGCCACTGGCTTAAGCACTGCACAAACTTTTTAAATCTTCGTTTCTTTTTTGTTTTTATTATTATAATTAAATTGAAAAGATTTTTATTTTGTTTGCAACTTGTCACAATCGCAACTTTAACAGACAGAAAAATAGAGAACATTGTTAAACTTTGTAGAAAGTTACAGTATGTAGATGTACCAGAGGAAAATAGAAATGCACACATTACGCGCAAATTCAACAACCGCATGGAAGTTTTTAAGATATACAAAAACCGAATTGTGGAATTGCGTATCAGATGCATTTTATTACAATAAATTTTTACAATTGTCATAGAATTTAATTGAATTTCCATTTTATTATTAAAAGGGGATCCTTTTGAATTATGACTTTATTTCATGCCCATTCTTTCTTTGGTTTACTAAAGTGAGGGTGAAACGAAAAGACTACTTGTAATCGTAATAATTGTAATTGATACTTTGGACGACCACTTAAAACTCGAGTTTGAATCGGTATCCAAACAAAGGGGTGGCTAATATTTGCTTTATCAAAAGATTCGCACAGAATGGAGTGAAAATCTAATCTATTCGGCAAATAAGTGCTCGATTTTGTTTGACAGTCGCTTAAGATTATTGATTTTGCTTCATCCGAATTCATTTCTTTTAAAATTAAGTAATTCAATTTTGACCAACTGTTGATCATCAATTTATATCTCATTGTGAAATGTTACCATAACCATTGCAATTAAAATCTAAAAAAAAAAATCTATCCGGAAATGTTTTTTTACCGAAAATTAGGCTTTCTTAATTTATCCACAGAGTCGTTCGTGCAAAATTCCGATTTTCTGCTATTAGAAGAATACATTATCATCGAATATAAGAAATTTTTTGTGCTTTACTGTTCTTATAGAAAGAAAGTTTCTTAATTTCGATATCATTAAAACTTTTTCGCTTTAAACTTTGCGCATGGAACGTGACGAGGGAGGTCATTCTGTCCTTTATGCTTATATTTTTCATTATTTTCCATTCATTTCTAAGATTCTGCGGCTTCAACTATAAGAAGATGCATGAAAGAATCCGCAATGCAAAAACGTCGACTTTAATTATAATCGAAGTAACCAACTAGCTGGATGGGTCGCAGACACGTTTTTCCATTCTTTACATTCTCTTGTTTCAACAAACATATATTTACTGCATTTATGTCAAGTGTTTTTAAATTTATTTTATGCAAAACTGAAAACTACACACAACTACATTTAAACATAGTGTTTAAGAGTTTAAGTGACATTTATATAAACAAGTACATGACACTTAAGGTGCTTTTTCAATTGAGGAAATCAAGAAATGAATTTGTGGAGAGCTTGCGTCCAGCAACTGATTGGTTGGAACTTGCGGACACTTGCTCTCAAACAATCAGGAGCGTGACGCAAGCTGTCCGCAATTTCATGGCCGCAATTGTAGAAGCACCTTTATTCAAGTTATACAAGTTAAAGAGAATAACGGTATTTGTAGAGTATTGCGTGAACATGCATTAAATATTTGTAACGTAACTTTCCCTTATTATTGTGAACAGTATTCCAACGAAATTACGCGTAACAAAACTGTAAATTGTAGAATAAAAACATAATCTTTTTATTTCAACGCATTTTACAAATTGCACAAATTTATTTATTTTCTAAACATAATTGAGAATATTACGTTTATATTGTTGTTATTTATGTTTTGTATATTTTTAAAATATAAGCGGACGAAATATGTAAATGAAGTTTAGTTAACTTAACTCTTGACTCGACTTTGAAGTTTATATAGCGTTCAGTGTGGTGAATTTTGTTGGTTATAGTCTTCGGCTTTGGTACGAGTGCATGCGGAAGAGGAATTTTAAAAAGGATTAGGTCGAATTGCGAACCAATTACAAAATGTTGCTTTTGATATTGAAATGGGAGATTACATTGCCAACACGCGCTCGCAATCATAAAAAGCCCCTTTCGATATGTAACCCGCAATTTCAATTTCATATAATCGTGATACCCGCAGATATAGTTGCGGATTTGTCTGTTTTATAAAATATTTTCTATAGTCTTCTAAACGTTCCAAGCATTTAAATGAATGAATGAAGTATCAATCCAAAAATTCCACGTTACGTGTTGCCACGTCACGGAGCTAATTTTAATCAGCTGATCGAGATAAAGATGGCGGAAAAGATACACCTCAAGCACATCAAGGGCCATCCCGCTCATTCAGTGTGCACTCAATTATTATTAAAATTTGTCCTGGAAAGTGAACTCATC
>JARJEB010033224.1:0-12452 GCA_030264535.1 Liometoxenus newtonarum | reverse complement strand
CGCACCTTCAGTTCAATAGATGACGTTTTAGATTGTGACATTTCATTATTGAATTCAGGCAAGCGTTCTGCTTGACGAATGAAAAAACCTCTAGAGGAATAATGACCTATTATTGACTTGTGTCAAGCTCATTATTCGCGATTGGTATTAATGTGAGTTATATGTGCCTGCACACACACACACACCTAATAATCGCTGTTTTACGTGGTCGTCGCGGATAAAACAATAAATACGAGGCGTAAAACGAACAAAATCAATCTATGGCGATATATTCCGGTTGTTCCAACAATGCACCAAACTAGTTCCGAACTGTACGACGCATGAGCAGTTTTAAAAAAGCAACGTTTTTTTTTAAAACTGCTCATGCGTCGTACAGTTCGGAACTAGTTTGCTGCTTTGTTGGAACGAACCTATTGATTTTGGACTTTGATCCTAACACAATTCTCTCTTATTTCAGTATCAAATATTGGCGCAGAACAAATTAATAATCAGTCAAGTAAAAAATAATAGTTTATTGCACAGCAATTTGATTAAGTATTTTATGTCATTCAACTTGAGTGAAATGTTTCTTTATAAACAAATCAAATGCAATCATTCCAATATTCCAATATCAAAACTCATTTAAACGGGGAAATCAGTAAAACGAGATTGTAAATTTAACATATTTTCAACGTTTCGCGTGCATTTCTTTCGTCACAAGCAATGAGGCTTTAAAAAAAAAGCAAACAGAAGGAAATTAAAAATGCGAAACGAAATGTAACAAAAAGAAAACAACTAACCGCGAACAGAAAGAGACAATGCAAGAATGAATGCTTGCTGCTGAATGCCGAATGCAAATGCAACATTTATATCCTGCGTGTCGTCTATACGATTTCCAGGTAGTGTTTTGTACATATGGAATTTGCAGGCAAACAACGATGCGACTGGAATTTTAAGCACCCCTTAAAGTTGTTTTGTTTTTTTTTTCTCGTGTAGTTCGTGTTCAAGTTTTCAACTTTGAATTTTTCGAAAAATAAAATATAATGTGCCAACATAATTGACGCTTCAGTCACTTTCAGTATAAGCAATTTTATTTCGTTATCATCAATTGTTTTCTCTTTCAGTGTTTCATCTTTATATTATTTGATTCGGATGTTACTAGTCGCTATCTAATTACTACTAAGTTTAAACTTAGTGAATAAATACACAACAAAGAAATAAAAGGTCCGTCGTTTTACTCGTGATTTAATATCTAGTAATTAGGTACTTGTACGTTTGTATTGTTAGGTAATTATTGTAAATCTTAATTATGGCTATAAAATTTGCAGCTTCGAATACCAAATGCATTAATATTTTTATGCTACTATTTTTAAACTTATACATATTTCGCTTATCTTTCTATTCTATCAGTTTATCTAAAGTAAATAAACATTGTGTATCCGGATCTGAATTAACTATAAATTCACTATTAGCTAAATTTCATTTAGGTTTCAGTTGTGGACGACATAAAATGGCAAAATTTGGAAAGAAATGTCGTCTCCTTTCGATGTTGTGGTTGACCACGATGTTCTTTTTCGTGGAGATTGTCGTCGGATACGTTACGAATTCAATGGCATTGGTCGCGGACAGTTTTCACATGCTCAGCGATGTGCTAGCCTTATTCATAGCCTATCTGTCTGTAAAAGTAAGTGTTCTTTCTTTTTTCGACTGGCTGCGTTTAATTAATTAAATCAGAGCAATCAATGTTTGTTCTTTGTAGATGTCTCCCAAGAAATGGTCGAAGAATACATTCGGCTGGGCAAGGGCCGAAGTACTGGGCGCTTTGGTGAATGCTGTGTTCTTAGTCGCATTGTGTTTTTCCATTCTCGTGGAGGCTATCAAGCGATTCATCGAAATCGAACCGATACACGATCCACAACTCTTAGTGATTGTAGGTGTGATAGGATTAGTAGTCAACTTGATAGGTTTGGGACTATTTCATGGTAAGTGATATAATAGTTAGTTGCATTTCAATCACAGTCAACAAACAATTGAGAAACGAATTACTTTTAGAACATGGTTCCGCTCATGGTCATAGTCATGGAGGACATGGACATTCGCACGCCGGTCGCCTGAAGACGAGTAGAAATCGTCTGACCCAATTGGCCGTCACAGACGATAATGAAAACGACGAAACATACCCAAGTCCGCCACCACAACAACCAAGCGGCCATGATGACAATCATTCGCACGGAGGGCAAGCGACTGCCACGCAAATGAATATGCGCGGCGTCTTCCTGCACGTGCTCTCCGATGCACTCGGCTCTGTCATCGTCATCATTTCAGCACTAATCTTTTGGCTGACTGATTGGAATCTTAAGTACTACATCGATCCGGCACTCAGTGTACTTCTCGTCTTGCTGATATTGCATTCGGTGTGGCCTTTATTCAGGGATTCGGCGCTCATATTGCTGCAAACGGTGCCGACGCATATACAGGTGGATGCCATCAAGGGTCGACTCTTGGCGAAGGTGGATGGTGTTTTGGCTGTGCACGAGTTCCACGTATGGCAATTGGCCGGTGATAAAATCATTGCTTCCGCTCATATTAGGTGTAGAAACTTATCCGAATATATGCGGATCGCTGAAAAGGTGAAAGAGTTTTTCCATAACGAAGGCATTCATTCGACCACAATCCAACCGGAATTTATCGATATTGACGATGCGAATACAGACAGTGGTGAGGAGCGAGAAACACCTGAAAATTGTGTGCTCGACTGTCCCAAGACAACGAACAACGATAACTGCATTTTCAATACTTGCTGTGGACCTTCTCGAGACGAGGTAAAACTTGAACACGTCATCCCCAACACTTCCGTTTTATCCTTTCCCTACTTTATTTCAGTAGTAAGTATCTCCAGTGACCCTTGCCCGTCCCCTTGCCTTATCCAACCAACCATTTCACGAAGGTAATGGCATTCCAAATATTAAATTGAGTGATTGCTGTCTCAAATTAGTTATGAACAAATGTATTTTAGGGTCGCGGTTCGCCTTCAATGGAAGACAATGTGCCGTATACGTGCCGGCAACGAACCAGTATGGCATCGCTAAATTCTCGAAATCATCAAGAACTGAATGACATGGAAAATGGCTCGTTGCTCAGCATCGGCAGCAAATTTTCGTTGCACGGGAAAACTACTGCTGGCGAATGCGTTTGTGAACCAAAGTGTTCGCAACTTAACTTGAGACACGAATTATGTGATTGACAGTGGATATGATAGAAGATGTTCCGTAACAATGAATTTTATCGTTTGTAATTTATGCCTGTGAGATTACGAGATGAACCAATTAATTAGCCCTTAATTCCAACGAAATAATTTGCACACTAATTGTGCTCACATTGTGATTCGCGTATGTGTCCAGGTGGAGAGTATTTTTTTTTTTAAATTTGATTAATAGCGTCGTTTCTATGGTCAATTCTAGTCTGCAAATTAATTTTTTATCTGTAAAAACAGTCAAGTACCTAGTACTCGATTTGTTAGTGACGTTTTTTTTACATATACAATTTATGCAATATTTTAATTTATCCATTTTCATTTAATTTCTTGTTGAGACCATAATATATGTATTATTTTACGACTATGCTTTGTACACACTTTTAGTTCATTTTTTAATGATCCGGTGATGCAAGTATAAATCATAAAATTCTCATCTTTGGGAATTTTACGTTTTCTCTTGGATTACTACAATTGATTATTGAGAGCGCATTTTCCGTTTGTATGCCACAAAATTTTTAATTCAAAGTGAAGAAAATATGGACAAATAATAAATATGATTATTATAATAGCACGTTAAGTTTCTCGTGATGGATGTACAGTCAGAATAGTTTTAAAACAATGTGTAAATTAAGAAATTATTTTATATTTTGCCCTTTATTAAATATATATATATATTGATCTCCTTATAAAAGAATGAAGACGTTAAACTGCGCCAAATAGCAACAACACAAACAACTTGTATTATTATAAACTTTAATAAATCTTTTCTAGGTTTAGATAGTTAGTTAGCATTTCGGGTAGCATATAACAAAATTGAATTTAGAATTTGGCGCCTTAGTGAGTTTAATTTTTTTTGGTTTGTAGTTGGTACACCTGTATTCTGACTTCAGTTGGGCTGGCGGTGGGGATTCTTCCATTTTGTTTTGTTGCTTGCCTTGCATTCAGCGATTCGGCTCATCATTCTCAGCAGCATAAAATGAGACTTTCATAGAAGCGCTTGGGATTAAACGAAAGCATCCAGATCAGAGCACCAACCAAAACTACGTATTCACGTATAGAGTTGAGGCACAAACATGCAAAACATCCCGCACCATTCATATGTCCTTGACCACAAATAAATGAACATACAGTGCGTTTATAGCAGTATCAAGGAAAATTTTTTGATTTGATTGCAAAAAAAAAAGTTAAAAGGAAAAGGAGACGTGTTTAACTTGTAGCAATATACTGGTTAGAAACAATTATAATGTTTATTTAATATATCTATGTTTATAGACAACATAAATGATTTTCATATGAATAGTGCGTTAAATATATATTATATTTATATATAGGTAATAATTTTCAATTAAAAACAAATATAATTGATTGTAACATCTTCATATCCAATTTGTTCATATTATCGCAATTGTCTGTCTATGAGCCTTCGCAATATATATTTTATTTTTAGAATTTCCACGTACGTCTTAAAAAAGGCCCTCCCTCACTTCAACATGGTCGCGTCCAAATTCAGACAAATCACATCATCAATTTAATAAAACATAAAAAGGCACTTACTTAAATAAAAATTAAATATACATTACGACGAGATAACCAACCAACTTAATCTTAAAATCTCGTAATAGTAGTCACTCAACTATTTGACGATATTAAATTATAACTAATGGCACCGTACGTAAGCAAAATGCCAACATTTGGATACTTAACAACTAACTATCCAGCGGTTGCGATTGAAAATGTGTGAATTACAAGAAACCACCACCGCAACTGAATAAAAAAAATCAAATGTAAAAGTCATAAATAGTCCCAATAATTTAAGTAGAAATTGTTTGAAAATTAAAACATAAATGCGGTGATGTGTAACTCTAAATTAGAATATTTACATATTTAGTTTTCACTTCTTTACACTTACTTACTTACTTATTTGCACAATATCAAATGAAAATGCAACTCGACTAGCACGAGTTAGTTATTCAACTACGCAACATTATATTACACAAATTTGTTCTAATTTCATACTTCCAGTTTCGAAATACTGAACGATACAGTTAGTATAGTACCAAAATAGTTATTCAACTAACTATCTAATATAGATGGATACAAAAATTAAGGACCTGTCTTCCTTATACTTTCCTGCGCTCGTTTCTCCCATTCGGCTTTGCGTAGCCTAAAATTCTGCACTTCAACATTACCATCTTGAATAAGTTCCGTCTTCTCCGAAATACTACTAATTATTTCGGCTGTATTTATAATATTCGTTTTTGTAACATCATTATTCAAATCTTTCGCTTCCTTGTTCTTCACTTCATCGTGTTTAATCTCTGTCTTGGGCCTCGCATTCGGTTTCAACACTTTACTATCATTCTTCGCTACTGGCGTGGTGGTCACAGGTCGCTGTTGAAACGCAGCCAATTTATTACCGATAGGTTTACGTAATGTTATGTCTATACCGTCAATTTTCATCTTCGTCTCCAACAAAGTAGAAGTCTTCGGTGCAATCATTGGTTTCTTGCGGTCTTCTACCGGCGAAGAATCGGACAAGTTCTCTTTATCGCTATCCCTCGACTTGGCTATGTTATTCTTAATCGCATCAGCCGCTTGGTCATTCTCAACCATTTTCGCAACTTGCTGTTGCAACGTTTCAATATCGCTATCTTTTAGTTTCAATGATCGCCGTGCGAACACCTTCATGAGTTCCGGTTCCTCGTCCTGCCTCTGCTTCACTAACGACCTACGTCTCACAACACTATCGCTGGAAATCTTAATGTTCTCCTGCGATTTCGTTTCGAGTTTATCCAAACTCGACTGTGATGATCTGGGCGTTGACTCGACGGAATCGAAGCTGTTTGACTTGGTACGTATGACAGGTCTGTGATCGCGTTTTGTGCTCTCGCTGTTCTTCCTGTAATGACTAGCGTTAGTCATCGACGTAACGGTAACAAAGGAATTGCTACTTTTCATGGGCGACCCCACTTCCTTTTTATTCTCATCCAGGTCTTCCATCCTAATCACTTCAATGTTGTCGTTACTGAACTTTCTAACCGGAAAAGAAGGCTCAATATTTCGATCCAGATCCAAACTCGACTTTCGGTGCATTTTTGGCACTTCTGTTGCGTTTTCCGATAGCTTACTTAACGGCTTCATCGTGACAGTTGTGACTTGTGATGCTGTTTCCCGATTTAATTGAACTTTCGTCACCGAAGTGTTAGTGGTTATCATCATCTTTTCAACCGCTTCATGAGAGGAACTTATGTTTACAATTGCTTTATGACTAGGTCCGCTAATAGTTACATCACTGGCGTTGTGTTCCATTTCGTGACTTTCAGCTTTTTTCAGCTGCTCCGAAACGACACCTGTTTCAATGTCCAGTTGATCGTCAACATTCTTAACGCTATCCAGAGACATAGATTTGAAGATGTTCTTGTCGTCAAGCGATTTGTAACAGCTGGTCACTTTCAAATCGCTGATTACATTTGTGTTCGTCGATTTAAAACTATGAGCCTTCGCTACCGGCTTTGTCGGTTTTTCGTAGTAATCTGTTGGTAGATTCGTTAACGAATTGAAACCCGTATCCGTATCGTCATTCAACGAAATGACGCGTTGCTGTAGAGGTGACAAACCTGCAATTCGCACAACGGATTTGCTCTCCGTCGTTGATTGCGACGTCGTGTGCTCGACAAACTTGCTCGTTGTTTTGACATTCTTCAAATGTCGTTTTTCGCTCCACGGAGACTTGGGTGGACTCATTGAGAACATTAGTGGGCTTTTCGGGGGTGAACTTTTTACGGGACTTGCTTCGGTCATGCTGGTACTCATGACTGTCGAATGTTTCTGGAACCATTCATCCAACTCATCACGTAACGGGGAATTATTCAATTCCTCGTTATGTTTGGCAAGTTCCGGCGTGGATGGTATGTCGATCGGTTGAACTCTTTGCCGCGAAGCTGGACCCGTTCGCAGGGCATTCGGCCGAATTGCGAGATTATTATCAACGGCAATCATGCTACGATCGAATGGATCGTAATTTACGTTACTTGATTCAATTACTTTACTCGAATACGACGTAGTGTATGTCGCCGCTACGTTAGCTTCCTTGACTTCTTTCTCCTCTTTCGAGTGCTGCTTCTTTTTCTTGCCGCTACGTCGCGGGAATATGCGGCCAAAGAACGACGTATCCTTATTTTTGTGATCACCATATTCGTCTTCCTCGGCGAACGATTCTTGGCCGTGTGTGCCGCCCGCATTGGAACGACTTCGTGTCAGTTTGCTATTGTCCAAGCCTCCTGGCCCTAGTAAACCAGGCGGTAATGATGAGCATTTCATTTTATAATCAGGTTGAGCATCATGATCTTGCATGATATGTTGATGATGGTAGCTCATGCTGGTGTAAAGCTCTGTTAATGTTTCTGCAAAACAACGAGAAGCTAAATACCGCAGTGCATATGCGATTGTTATAGGAAATTTGAAAGCGAACCAATGAAAAAGGCACGATTAAAGCCAAACAAGCCTTGTGCATGTGTTGTACCTTGTGAAGTGCCTTCAAGCGTCACAATGCGATGTGACGAATCCTCATTGACTTCCGGCGTCGTTGGCAACACAGCTGGTTTTCGTCTAGGTGCACCGTGTGTACGTTTAGGGCGAATGGATACTTTGTGGTGGGCAGCACTATGGTTCAAGGGAAACGATGAATTCGTTGGGCCCCATTCCGTGATGTCAGCGTCTACAATCATCAATCAGTTAATTAATTGCGTGAGATAAATTTACGCAGTTAAACACAATTACCAGTCACATCTTTGTTCTTTTCCTGCAGAGACAACTTGGATGCGTGTCGTGAATGTGATTGGGGATCGAATGAATCTTCATCCATTTCGTAACTACCCATACTGAGCAATGATCCATCACTGCACGTACTGTGTGATTTGGTTGGAAGATCCTGAAATACGCAAACGATGAAGAAAAAAAAAAGAGAAATAATATCGATTAAGAGATTAAGACCTTATCCTCTAATGGCAGAACAATTTTAATGTTCGTTTTAATGCACAAATACGATGCAAAGTATTCGCATTGCGAGAACATCACGACTCAATGCGTCGTCAGCGACTGACAATAATAACGGTATACGAACGAGGTACGAGAACGACAATCATTTTCTTCATCATCAGCTAGCAACAAACGCAACAATGTTTCATCTACTGTGTATGTGTATAGGTAATAAATGCGTGTATAAACTGTGTATATGTGGGAAATTATTTCGAAAACAACAATAACTTTCACATTTTGTCAATGCACTAACAACATACCCGGCGCGCGCGAAAAACAATGTATGCCAATATGTATATGAACCAAAACTAACAACAAACGAACTGAAACAGAGAGAGATAGAATCTGCGGTATTGTCTTCGACATTATGTAACGACTTTCGACTAGAGATACTGTTTTTTCCGTGCCATTATCGTGCGTTGTCGTGTTCAAAAAGCATTGAGTTTGTTTGTTTGTGCACCGTCAGAAAATATAGGCTGCACCTGCCATCAACAAACACTTCCACGTGTTCATGGCCTTATCACTTTTCGCGTTGTGAAGCTTCTTTTTTTGTTTAAACTTTACACATCGTGCCAATGATTACAATCATTTTCCGCATGTTCGAGTTTTCAAAACTGAACCGGGACAGTTATAAAAAAAAAGAAGTGAACACAATCGAAACATCAACGTTATTATTTGCACATGTCTAATAAAACGATAACTAAAAACAATAAATGTCGACAGTAAGTCAAAAGTAAAAATTTAATTATAATTTCGAAGAAATGGCGCAAACGAAGCCGAGGAGAGAATTTTTGTTAGTTTATTATGAAAACAAATCAAATTAAAAGCAAGTTCATTCAAATTTTAACGAGAATATAATAAAGCTCATAGTAGTCTAATTTAAATGTTCAAGGTTGTAGCGACTTAAATGATACCGCGCTAAGAAAAGAACTCATTAAGTTAATTAACCGGCGCCAAGTTGTTTTAAGGCTAAAAGGGCACAGAATTTATCGGAAAAACGCCCTACATACGCAAAATATCAAAGGTCAACAACGATTTATCGATATGGCCCCGATTTTATTTCTAGTCCTTTGTGATTTTTCCTTGGAAACTTCTCATGAATATATTTATTATCCATATTAAATCGCATCTTATAACCAGGGCCGGACTATCCATAAGGCACTTTAGGCACTGTGCCTAGGGCCTACGAAAATTTTGAGGGTCTACGAAGACTGATGAGATAAAAATTTGAGACTTGTTAACCCCGTGTTTTCTCGGATATTCGGATATAATATAATTTCAAAAATTTCAGTTAAGTGCCTAGGGCCTACGATAGGCATAATCCGGCCCTGCTTATAACTTAATATTATTAATATCTTCCTATAATAGAGTTTATCTTATAAGTCGAATAAAAACGTAAAAGTTGTTTTTGAAAGAGCGGCGTGTATATGCATGCGTACGAGATGGTCGGTCTTTATTAAAACACCTAATTGGGTTACAACTCGGACGGCAGGTTTTATGTATGTACAGCGTAATGTAATACTTCGAATCGGACGAAGCACAAGAAGGAAAGAGAGATTACTTGTACGAAACGAAGTGGCAAGTCAAAGTCCAAGTGGGAAATATCGATAAATTATACATACAACTAGAACGAAATGTCAGGTGTGAGATGGTTTAAAGTTAAGGTTTTATATCTATGAATCTACGGAATCATCGGCTGCACTTATCCTTAATCTATTTGTGCAGTCGCGAAAAGAATGTACGATGAAGATATATATATAAATAAAATTGTTGGAATGTTGGAAATTCTATTGTTTGGTTGAATTTTCTCATTGTCTATTGCTAATTGAAAAAAGAAAACGATAAAATGGCAGGAAGATCAGGACTGGATTTAGGAATAATGCAAAGTTACAATGTTTAGTAAAGTATATGTTTGGAATTACAGTTCTGTTGACATTGTTTGTCTTTTCGCGTTATCGATTCGCAAACAACTTAGTAAATAAATGGGTGTTCGGTTGCTTTCTAGCTTTTATGGATTCCCAATGATTTTTATAGGAAACCCCTATAATAATAAATGAAACGACATAATAGCAAATTGAATTGCAAACTTAAACTTGCGGGAGAAACAAATTAATTTGTCCTTGATACTTTCATGTTAACACATTTTTTTATCATCTGCTTATTAATTTGACGAGTCGTCTCGTAACTAACGACGAAGTTTAAGTTCCTCAGAAATTGAGAGATGATTTCAAAATAAAATGATATGAAGACTGAAGAAAAACGTATGAAAACAAGCAGTAAATTTACAGTTAGTTAGGTAGGCATAGCCGGCCGGATCCTTCATTGCTTCATATGAGGCAAACACGAGATCGTGACAATATACTTGTAACATTTTACAACGCTACAAGCCGTATGAACCATGAACGTGTGGTTACTTACAGTTTAGGTTTAGCTGTTTAGATGTGAACGTAAAACTAGAAATTAAATAAAGATGTGCGACCTGCAGAAAGAAGAAGATAATCTCCAAGAGACGTAAACCTAACAAACCCAACACTAACTCTGCATATTGCATCGCAACAACAATTCACAATTGTAATGTAATAGATGCGCATAGACGGCAAAAACGATGTACGTAAATTACTAAGCAAGCATACTGTGTATGTTCACATATAACAAACCGTATGTTGGAAACTCGGTTGCTAAACCGTATGCAACAAACACTGCAAGCTGCAACAGTTCCGACATAAACATAGAGGTAATACGAACATAAACTGCATCGTATTAAAGAATCACTCGACCAGATAAAACAGTTACGCCTCCAAAAGGTGTATTTTAACTTTTAACTCATTTCTCATTTCAGTTCATTGCTAATGTGACGCAATAAACTCACTTTGTTGTGTGATTTCTCCAAATGTCCTTCGGTGGTTGTAGGCGAATTACAGGGACTATGCGGCAGTCCTTCATCATCTTCACTCGTGTCACCACGTCGTTGTCGCAGTCTTTCTATTAGTTCAGTCTACAAAAACAAAGAAACAAAAAAAAAACAACAATTATTGAGTAATTATAAACAGTAACAATAAGTACACCCAGTAACTTAAATTAATCATTATACGATAAACTAACATGACTCAATAAACCATTAAAATGTGTATTGACTCAAACAATTTTATTAATTAAATATATAAATACCTAGTGTATCCACAGACAAGTTAATTGTTACATTTTTGATGAAAATGCAAATAAATCACATAATAGAACACTCCACAAGTTGTTCCCTTATCACCTAAGCCATATCATTGGTATAATAAATATTATGAGCTTAAAACATGTTGCCCCACGTTGCAAATATTTAGATTTTTTCGCGTAAAGTTATAATTCAACTCACCCGGTTTGACTCTATTTTCGAAACGCGCAAAATATTTTCATTCTCCTCGGGATTAACTAATTGTTCCTTAGAATAATCGCAACACAAGCAACAACACCAATTCATTGTAATACGAGGAAAATGCGTAGACAACCACTAGTAATATACCTAAATCTATAGATATATATGTGTACAGGAAGACGTTTGCAGCGATACTGCTCACATTTCAGTCATATATCTGTATACAAGTTTAAACTGTTGAGCTGCTGAGCGCGTTGAATTAATCAAATTACAAATATTTAAATTGGAAGTGTAATCGTTATCGCGTTCTTTACCGCAAGTTTTCGTCATTTTATGCGATATCATCGTAAAATAAACTTCACAACGATAACAACTATATAGGAATTTATTGTTAGGACTTGTTTGCAAATTGTAATGAAAAGGTACCTGCTGTTATTTATTATTCTAATTTGGAAGCAGTTAAATTATGTTATACCCGTAGGTGGCGTTATACATACATAACTAAACCGAAAAATCTAGCGGATATTTTAGATCGTGTAGGGCCCGCCTAAGAATTCTAAGAATAGTAGATTATATCATAAAGCGTATAAGTGTCACTTTGTGTGGCGAGTCGGAAGGGTTCACCGACGAACGTAGCGAGTCGGACAATTCCTACGCATTTGACGTTTGTTACTGTTACGCCAGTTGGGTTGCATAGAACTGCTCCACTGCGTACTGCACGCCAATTGGTCCGAATCACTTTATGCGCCTAGGAGGTATAAATTATTCACTTATACGCCTAGGAGGTATAAATTATTATGAGTATCGGAGGCGCCA
>JARJEB010033205.1:0-16713 GCA_030264535.1 Liometoxenus newtonarum | reverse complement strand
AACTTATACTCCTAGGAGCATAAAGTGATTCGGTTTATACTCCTAGGAGCATAAAGTGATTTGGGACCAATCGGCGTGCAGTACGCAGTGGAGCAATTCTATGCAACCCAACTCGCGTAACTGTAACGGACCAATCGGCGAGTGACTTTGTGTGGATCGCAGGAATTGTCCGACTCGCTGCGCTAGTCGGTCAACCGTTCCTACTCGCCACACAAAGTGACACTTATACGCTTAATGATATAATCTACTATTATCCTGAAAAAAAGGTGCATTTACAAGTGCGGGATGGAAATTAGCAGAGAGTTTATTTCATCACTCAAAAAATGTTAATAATGACCATACTCTTATAACCCCTTATAACTAAATAGGTGTAGAAAAAGGAAATGTTTTTTCCAAATTTTGATTTTTCTTATAACTGGGTAGATGTCGCTTTCCAAAATTCAAAATGTCGTCAAAATACAAATTCCAACATTTTATTTACTTACAGCTTCGTAATCCGTTCGTAGTAACAATCCAAGTTCCTTCTGAATATCAGCCGCCTCCTTAATATCTTCATGATTACGCATAGTTTTGCGGAATCGTTGCTTACAGACGTTCTTCAACGGAAGCGTAATTCCATGCGGCCAGTTATCATTTTTCGCCTTCTCCAAAGCGCCATCATATTCATTGCCTACGACTAACATCTGTGTAATGCATCCAGTCTTGTAGATGTTGATGTTATTCGTTGTCTTCGAGACTTCGACGATTGCTGGTAAGTTGACCATTTGCCCGTTCAATGGCTTCTTTTTCACGTAGACCTTTGCGTATTTCATTTGCCCGTCGAATTCAATCTGCAACGCTTTCTTCATCTTTTTCGGCTTCGTGCGCATTACTTTGTGAATGTACTTTGCCTCCTCAGTCGGCAAACGCATTATGAAATAATCATCTATTTCGGGTTTATCTTCGTTGAAATTTAATTTAATTTGCAACATTTTGAATCTTGTTTTTTTTTTATTGTGATAATCATCAATGACAATGACAGACAAATTGAAATTGTTTGAAATTCGTGTTTCTTCTGTTTTGGCGGTGTTGCCATTAATATGTATTTCGATTTCCGATGCCAATAGAAGGAAGAGAAATTTCCCTAGAATTACGAAACAGCTGTACATCAGAGATGACTAACATCAATATGGCAAGTGGTGGCATTTAAAATATTAAAGGTACTCGAGAATCAATAACAAAACGTAGAGGCGTGAATAGCGTACGTATTTTTAGCGAGACTAGAAGGAACACATTAAACTTTTATTTCTTCAGAAAACACAATGTTTCAGTGATTAGGTGTTATTTACATTGAAAATCCAAATCAAGAAAAACTTGCTTAATGCCGAGAAACAAACCACAACGACCTAACACAAGAATGGAAGAGGAAGATTTCGGTGGCGAAGTGACTGTCGTCGATGTCTACGACATTGCATCGGATATAGGTAAAGAATGCGAAAAGATTATAGACCAGTATGGAGCTGATGCTGTTACGGCACTAATGCCCAAAGTTATCAATGCGCTTGAATTGTTGGAAAACCTTGCAACTCGCAACGAACGCGAAAACACCCAAGTCTTCGAAATGAAAGCGAAAATATCACAATTGGAAAATGACAAGATTGAAAAGGCTGAATACAGAGAAAAGTTTGAAAAAGTAAGTATAAATTCAAATATTGAGTCGTAAAATATATTCACAATTCACAAAACAAATGACTCAACCGAATAAATATATTTTTCCAACTCAGTTACGAAATGGCAACTTTCTGCTATCAGTAGTGACAAAAAATGACACTATTTCATTACTAGTGATAAAAAGGGGCACTATATTACCACTAGTGTTAAAAAGGGACACCTATTTTAACACTATTCGGCAACACATACGATTATACGAAATGTCGTGATAAAATATCTCATTTTATCCCACGGCGTGTTGTTCTTCATTACTAGCTGCATAAATAGCTATTTTACTTGACAATTCTTTTGATGACTAATCGTATTAATTATAACAAATAGGATTTGGAAGCGATTGAAGAACAATGGCGTTCAGAAACTAAAGAACTCGTCACATTAGTGTCCCGTCTACAGGATGAAAATCGTCGTTTGGCAAAGGAACAACAGCAATACGTGCCCTCGAACAAAGAGCCAATGAGTCCAACGGAAATGATACAGGACGGAGCTATGCTGCAACGATTACGCGCTTCGCTGGAGAAACATCGCGATGAGATACGCCTCAAGGATAAACTGTTGCAGGAAAAATGCTGTGATATTGATTTGGTAAGATTAACAAAACAACTAATTAGAACTTACAGTTGCTCCGCCGTATCTTAACTTAATGATATTTCATCTTTATTGTACAGTTAAAGTCACAAGTTGAACGCTTAACAGCAACCAGCCGCGACTTACGCCGGAAACACAAGTCATTACAGTCCCAGGTGCGCCATATGTGCGATGAACGTGCTGATTTTCTGATTCAATTGCAAGATCAACAGCGGGATATTACGGCATTGCGATCACGATTGGGATTGGCACAAAAGGAGAACGAAGATTTAGTTAAAGTATTCATACCTACTATAGTATACAGGGTGTCGCATTTTCATGAAATAGTTCGATTACGTCTAAACGGTTAGAGATAGACGAAAACGAAAATACCATGTGCCCTTAATTTTTCGAGCTACATATCATAAATATATTTTCCATTATACAGGGTGTCACATGAAAGCGCTACTGACATCAACTTTGTTTTGTTGAATTCTGTATAAAATTTGGAATCGTTTGATACCTCTAAACGTTTATTTCAGAAATGTCACTTGAAAGGGATATTTCATAAATTCATTACTCAGAGACGGTACATACAAGATAGCAAGTTGCGATTTTCTCAGACTTTTAGAGGATGAAACGGGCTTTCTTCAACGGTTAGAGCAAAGAGTCGACTATGGTGTATCAAACGATTAAAAAAAAAGGTTGATGTCAGTAGCGCTTTTATGGGACACCCTGTATACTTGAAAATATTTTTAAGAGATGCAGTTCCAAGAATTAAAAAAATGGCATTTTAATTTTTCGTCTATCTCTAACCGTTTAGACGTAATCGACCTATTTCATGAGAATGGAACACCCTGTATACATGCAATTTTATTTCTAAAACTTTATAGTTTTTTATTTTTAGTGTGATTTTACGTTTCCAAGTAACAAAGCCGTATACGATTTGGACGATCCGAATCGGCCACGCTTTACGACAGCCGAATTAAAGGATATTCTAAACGAAAGAAACGAATTGAAAGCGCGTGTCAGTGATCTCGAGGACGAGTTGGAGGCTTATAGGCCGAAAAAACAAGAACCAGAACCGTAAGATTTAACTTTACAAAATATTTTAACCTTGCAAATCCTTCTCTGTCGTAATTTTTTTTTTTTTAATATATTTTGACTTGTTATTCATTTTTTGTTTGTTTTAAGATTAATGCAACGCAATTTGCTCGAATTTATTGAAGATGCGTGTAGTAGTATCATGTTTAATCCGTTACCAGTAGCTTTGTGAGTTGTGTTTTACTTTTTAGTTGGCTTTTGTTTTTAATTGTTTCATATAATAATAAAACATATAATTATAGTCCCTTCGAAGAAGAAGAAGAGGCACCAGTACAAGGCCCTCTACCATACGAACCGGACGATGCACCATGGAAGAAAAATTCCGAATCTGGCATTAAAAAGTTGTAAGTTTCTCAATTCACTCTTGCCTTGTTCAGTTTACCAGTTTACAAATCAAAAACCATAAAATTCCAACTTTATCTTTTGGAATTTTATTTTTTATTGCAAATCTATTAAATAGAGATGCTTTCGATTTGCCACTCTGAGTAACTCGAAACTACTCAGCGTAGTAGAAAACTATTCCTAGTACAGTTTCGAGTTAATGACTTTAATTTTTATTCATCTAATTTTGTTGCTCTGTTGACAGTTTTCGTAAACTATTTTCCGAAAGCAGCAGCACTAGCAGTTTTCCTCGGCGCAGCTTGTCCACACTCTCAAAGATGGCTTTGTCAGCTACTACCGACCCAGTGCCAGTCTAATTACGATTTGATTCGTATGCTGCAAACGCCATACATTCCGCAAACGTTCTTCCATTTTGATTTAGCAGGTAACCTTGAACAATCGTTGATCATTTAATGATTCAATCCTTTCTTTTATCTTCTATATTTTTACTTATGCGTATCAATTTAATTACGTACGTACGTTTTTCTTTAGACTTAAAATTAGAACTTTCGAAGTCTGTTGGATGTTGGAACAGACCAAAAACCCCATTGCCTATTTCAATCCCAATGAAAACTTTTACACGTTAACAAATTTATTATTAAGATTAAGTGGTTGTTACATTTTGTTTTAAACGAAAAGAAAAACAACAGAAAGAAAAGAAACAATGTGATGATATGATACAATGAATGACATATTGATATTAATATTACCATTACGAATGGAAAATTTTAAATGATTAATCGAAACACTTAGGGATCAAAAGCAATTATGCTTTTATACAACTTAGAAATATGATTTGTGTTGATTAATATACAGGGTGGGGCACGGGAACCAAGTGTTTTTGGAATGGGTAGTACTCTGTTTATTAGGAAAGGGAGGGGCGTGCGGCAGGTGACATTCCATGCTCATAGCATTTCACTTTCAGTTGCCATCATAGATTATACAGTATAATACTTCGTACTCCTAACAAAACAATCATACGCCGTGCAGTGTTCTAAATTCCACGGCTCCGTGATGGGATTTGGGAACTGAAAGTGAATTAGTGAAATGCTATTAGCCAATGGAATGCCACCTGCCACACGCCGCTCCCTTTCCTAATAACAGAGTACTACCCATTCCAAAAACACTTGGTTCCCGTACTCCACCCTGTACATACATATATTTGAATCGTTATTACATCAATTTTCATTTTTCTTATAAAAATAATTGAAATTGCTATATCAATAAAACCTTTTTCTCTTAGTTTAGCTTCAATAATGCTTGGTAAATGAGTAAAAAACATTTTCTTCAGGGTTTTACTTTTATATGATTTTATTTTTTGTATTTTATTTTTATTTGTATCAATCTACTATCAAATTTTCTCTTACTAGCGTTCAGTTAGCACACGTACAAGTAAAACATTAACAGACATAATCAATTAGTTGATTATATAGTTGAATGCTAGATAAATTGTTTAGAAGTGCCAAAGTATTATTAAATAAATGAACAATAAAGAAAATGTGCAATAAATTGAAATAATTTACGCGTCCGCTTTTTTCTCCTAAATTTTAAACTCTAACGAGTCATGCTAATACTTGATCGATTAGTGTTGAAGCCAGTTATAATTTATTAATAACAGTTTCCTCCAAAATGTTGTCTCCCTTTCTTGTAAAATATAAAAGAAGTTTTTTTGTCCAAGAATTTTAAATTTTATTTAATTATGTCAGTGTAACGTTACCAATTGCCAGAGTGGAGAGGTACCTAGCATTTTTGCATTGTTGTCAGATCAAATTTGTGTTCGTGTTCTAATAGCGTTTTCCATTTATTACACTAGTGTTACACTGGAAGCAGGCTGGTGGCGGTTTAGTCCAGTGTAGCCGTCAGTGCAGAACAGATGTTTGACAAGTGCAAGTTTAGTGTAAATATGGTGCAGAATAAATGGAACAAGCGCTCTTTTCTACCAACAATTAATGTTTAAATCGTAAATATGGTACGTAATATGTATGAACTGTACTGTACTGATTTGCTCCACGACCTCGTCGAGACGGAGTGAAAAAGTTGCACTGAACCTCCACTTGAATGAAAAACGACGAGCGACTTATTTATAAATGATTATATATAAATGATATAAACGATCCCTTTATTACACTGGTGTAGGACTAGTGTGCACTTTTCTTGCACTGGCTTGATGCATTTATAAATCAGTGTAGGCAGTGTACCCGCCACTGCTGATACTGATCCGCTCATCGTTTTTCATTTAACACTGGGTGTACACTCAGTGCAGGTTCAGTGCAATTTTTTCAAACCGTCTCGAGGAGGTTGTGGAGCATATCTTAATCGTTCGAAAACACAGTACAAATGACGGCTACTAACTGACAGCTGAGCTGCCCTGACGGCTGTGGCTGCACCAGACCGCCACTAGCCAGCCACTAGACCGCCACAAGTCCGCTTCCAATGTGACACTAGTGTAATAAATGGAAAACGCTATGAATCAAGTCAGTGCAAGAAAAGTGCACACTGGTGTACTCCAGTGTAATAAATGGAAAACGCTATAATTCTTGTTAGGTTGGTAGTGGTATGTTTATTACTATGCCAAATGAAAACAAGCGTTGGTCGCCATTTGCCTTTCTCGTTTGCGCGTTGCTTTGCTTTAGTAGTTCTTTCTACGTCTTGCTTGTTTAGTGTGTGCTCCCCTAATAAATAATCCGATCTGCAAAAATTTAATTTAAAAAAAACAAAAATAAAACATCAATAATACTAAACCATGTCGCACAGTCGAAGTGATTGCAGAATCTACGTCGGCAACTTGCCGCCAGACATTCGCAGCAAGGACATACAGGATTTATTCTACAAATTTGGTAAAGTATTGTTTGTTGACTTAAAGAATCGTCGCGGGCCACCATTTGCATTTGTCGAGTTTGAGGACGCCAGGTACTAATAACAAACATTTGCATTTATTTTTCATGTTTAATTATTGTGATTGCTGTTCATTTCATAGAGATGCTGATGATGCTGTACATGCAAGAGACGGTTATGATTACGATGGCTATCGTCTACGAGTGGAATTTCCTCGCGGCGGCGGTCCGGGTGGTTTCCGTGGGGGGCGTGGTGGTGGCGGAGGAGGTGGTGGCGATCGTGGCCGATCATCGAGAGGTCCACCGGCCAGACGTTCACAGTTTCGCGTTTTGGTCACTGGCCTTCCACCATCTGGCTCCTGGCAAGACTTGAAGGATCATATGCGTGAAGCTGGCGATGTTTGTTTCGCAGATGCTTTTAAGGATGGTTCAGGGGTTGTTGAATTTCTGCGTTATGAAGATATGAAGTATGCCATTAAAAAGTTGGATGATTCTAGATTTAGATCACATGAAGTAAGTAATTTGAGGAATGTTAGCAGAAATGTTGATTATTTTTCATTTGTTTAGGGTGAAGTTTCGTACATAAGAGTAAAAGAAGATCGTGGAGCATCTGAAAGGAAGTCGGGTGGACGGTCTAGGAGCCGATCGTTTTCGCCACGACGACGTGGCTCGCCGACTTACAGCCCTGTGAAACGCAGCTATTCACGCAGTCGTTCTCGTTCTTAAAAGACCAAACAGAAAGAAACCTGAGAACGTATGTATTTGCTGAATTATGTTTTTTTTTTGTTCCATTATTAATTAAGTTCTAAGACAGAAAACGACGAAGATAAAAAGTCCATTCCTATTTTTACACTTTTATAACAATAAAGGCATTTGGTTCATTTGTGTTTTGACTGGTAAAAGAACAAAAGCAAGTGACATTTACTTTTCTTTTTTTTTTTTTAAATTTTCAACAAAAATAAGTAAACAAGATAAATTATAAACAAATTTGTTATTTATATTGAAACTAATGATGTATTTCTTTTCTGTTTTGTCGTTCTTGCCATTCATTCATATCGGAAAAATAAAATTCAAATATTGGCAGGATGAAAACTGAATTAAAACAAAACACGTTTCTAATTGTTAACAAATGCAAGAGAGTAACAAGAGGATTTTGAATTATGAGTGGATGAGGATTAGGATACACGTACGTGTGGCGGATAACAAAACGAAAGTAAATAATTAACGGAACAGGGACGGATTACTTGGACGCGGTGGTCATCTATCACAAAAAAGTCTTGCGAAATACGGAGCAAGAACAAGTTTAATCACTTCATCAAGGAAACCTAGGAATATAAACCTTAGGATTAAATAATTGTTGCGGCGATACGATTCCCAATTAATAATATTTAAAAAAAAAACAAAGTTAAAGTTAAAATACAATTGATAAAGAAATTGAAAGGGAATACAAAATGAGGACGGACCGGACTTCGTGGGACTATAGGGACTAGGAATCGTTGAGTCTTGAGAGAGAGAGAGAGAAAGAAAGAGTGAGAGTCTGGTCTCGCCTAGGAATCTGGATGAAGTGACACGGGGAAGACGCGATGCGAATGCAAAGGGACGAAGGGAGAAAGGGATTTGTACTAAGGCTAAGTGAAATGAAATGAAAACGAAAAATAAAAACTCAACTCTATCTTGATGCTAACGAACGGAAACGAAATGAAGCGGATTGTACACGCACGCGGGGGATTATAAGTAAAAATTGAACAAAAAATGTACATGTACGAGTTGCGAGGATAATTTGGTGATGTTTTGAGAAAAAAAAAACGAAAAGGGAAAGGAGTTATAAAGGATATTGTTACGTATACGTATAGGATATTGTTGCACAAACAAATTAAGCGCGCTATATGACTATGAATATGATTTTCGCCGAAAAACGTACGGATAAACTAATGATGATCTGAGAACGATGATGATGATGATGATGAGGACGAAGGTACTTGTGGCTTTATTATTTATTTATTCATTCTTAATTTTTTGTTACCTTAATTGCTCAAATTTTATATTAAGGATACGATATTATCATGTTTTTGATTTATTCGTTTTTCATCGACAAGTTATTCAATGTTAGTTGATAATTTAATTCGATTTAATTATAATTATCAAAAACCAATTTTACAGTTGACCCTCAACCCCCCCAACTACCACCCCTGACTTATCTACAGGGTGGTTGAGCTAGTAACTAGCGAATTACACCCAAACCGTTTCAGATATAACTAAATGTTTGAAGTAACGTTTCTATGTTTCTTGTACTCTATATGTCATAAAATACAGGGTGTTCCATTAGAAAAACAAAGTAACACCCTGTATTTAGAAAGTGCTGAGGGTTAGAAAGTAAGTACTAACGCCATTTCATAGAATACACGAAACATAGAAACAAACTTTTACTTCAAACATTTTTTTGTATATCAAACGGTTTGGGAGTAATTCGCTGCCTACTAATTGCTCAACCACCCTGTACATAAGTGACACTCTTAGATTAATCACTTTATTGCCTTTTAAATCCAATACCTTGACATTCAATAATACTGTACTCACTGAAATCTTCAATTTTAAACTTGGCCTACAAACGATCAGCACATTATAATCAAAATAAAATTACAATATAACATTAATACCTTAACTCATACCTTAGTTAATAATTCAGCCATATAAATAGCAGTTTTAGTATGCATTGTAACATTTCCAACTTTAATCCGCGAAGTTCCGTTAGCTAGAGTCATGAAAATAATTAACTGATCTTGGCAATGGCCGTCAACGCAAACTCTTCTTCGTAAACTCTCGAAAAGTTCTTCACCTGCTCTTTTCCCTGTTTCATGTGGACTTTCATTGCGCTCTTTTAATGCAGATCCTCCTAACACGCTTCCAGAACTTGTTTCGGCAACAATTCTATAAATAAATTAAACCACAATTAGTGCGAAATGCACTGAAATATTCATTTGGTAGAAAAAAAAAATTATACATACATTATTCCGGCACAATTACCAACAGGGGCAATATTTCTGGATTCTTGATAACATTCAATATCAATATTAATATTCCCTAAATGTTTTAATGCAATTTTAGCCCCTTCCGCCATTTCATCTGCCTCTTTTACATGAACTCGGCCAGCAACAAAACTCCAACCATAAATAGCAACAATTTCACCCATTTCTTCCAACACCAATGGCTTCAATTCCTCAACTGGCCGAACTTCAATGCTAACCCTGCCCCCACCTTTTGGAAAATACCCACGATTAATCAGAGCGAAGTCAAAGGAAGCACCCAGTTTCTCTAAATTGGGCCTAAATACTTCCGTCATATAGTCAATTTGTGGGGCCATATCTGCATTAGTTCCGCCTTCCAAATTCAAACGTACTTTGTCATTTGCAAAAATGATGCAAGGTAAAGCAACTTGTAGAAGTAAAGCAACGCTTCCGGCTGTTTTCACTATTGAATCGTATGTGCCCCCTTGTGCTTGAATTGCTCCTGGTGTAAATTCGATACATGTTGACCCTCTTTCAGCTCCTCTTACGTCAGCACAACAAATCCGTTTCATCAATTGGACTCCTTGTAAATGTTGTTCCATGAGACCTGGTTTATCTCTGTTTGCTCTTATGTTTGTTACTTTTATAGGAATGCCTGTTAGAACACTAAACGATAGGGCGTTGCGAATTATCTGACCACCCTGAGCAACAAAGTTTAAAATTATAAAAGGATGAAATAATTATTGATTTCTTTATTTACGCCTTCAAGTATTGAACCATCTATTTCCACAACTTGACTTGCCATCCTTTTCTCGGGTAATCGAATTGCAAGCAACAATTGAACTTTACTACGAAGTACGAAGTTTCCAGCCCGGTTTAGTTAGAGTTACAACGTTACAAGTGTTAACTCTGCTTTTTTAACGAAATAACGAACAAGCAACAAGACTCGACCGTTCGACTTTCATTTTAGGTTAATGGTTTAAATTTTAAACAGCCGTGTTCTGTTTACTTTGTTGACTTCACTCCTGCCGCTTTCGATTTGCAAGTAAAATGTTGTGAACAGTTCCACTCCGAACCGTCCTGACCAATTTGCTCAAACAATGAAATCGAACTACACGACCAGTACACGACACGCGCTTTCTATTTGACGCTTAGAACCTTAGAGCATATAAAAAGGTGGAACATAGCCTATCTGGCCCAATGTTAACTATTTAAGCCGACTGAAAGGCAACAATGTACTGTTCTTAAGTTTTAAAATTTGATATTGCGCAAGCGTGAATAAGAGGTGTGCTCTAATGTTTCATTAGAGGTGTGCTCTAAGGCTCCACCCAAAGGCTCCACCTGACCTGTGCGCTTGCGCAATATCACATTTTAAAACTTAAGAACAAAATTTTTTTGCCTTTCAGTCGGCTTAAATCCGTAGGTACCGGTATTGTTCCCTCCATATTTATATGCACTCGTTATAAAAAGTTAGGTTAGGTTCACTCATCAATTTCCGAATACTCACTTTAATTGTTTTGTCATTTGACCACTAACAGTTTTCTATTCAAATCTCTAATTATTCTTATATTTTAGATGTTCACCTGGTTATATGGGCGTTCGATGTGAATACAAAGATTTAGACCGATCGTATTTACGTAAGTATCAAATATTGGGGCTATGCTTTTTTACATTTTCATTTGTTTAAATCTATTTGTAACTATATTTACGTAATTTTTTTCTAGAAGCAAAGCGAGATTATATGTTATCTCAAGCGAGTATCGCGGGAGGTGCGACGATAGCGGTATTCCTTGTCGTAATTGTGTGTGCTATGACTTATCTACATTATAAGAGACGTGCAAAACTATCAAATATGAATAAAGATTGTGTTGACAGTATATATCCGCAAGTGCGTCCGACGTTTGGTGTGAAATGGAAAACTGTGACTGCGCCGAATGCGGATCTGCCGCTCGCAGTGGTGCTCCAACATCAACGTCACCTGCAACATCAATCTCCTCAACAACTACAGCAGCAGCAGCAACAACAACAACCACTACAATCAGCGGTGCACCATCATACGACGACAATGACGACGGCGTCCGAGAAACGATTAGTGGACATGCAGCAAGTGACTACGCTATTACCAACCACCAGACACAATCCATGACCTACGTAGTTTCATAGCACTGCTGGAACGTTAAATAAAGAAATTGTTGTAATATTTATAATATTATGATTCACGTAAAAATTTATATACTATGTACATTGTTCACAAACAACTATGTGATCGATCGGATCATCAGAAACTTTCCTTTTGGAAAATGGAACAATCAACAATTGTTACTTGATTGATTAGTTTTGTTGATGCTGGTGCGTGAAGATTCTAATCAAGCACAAAAAGTAAACAATTGAATGAAAAAAGCCTTGACCAAAAAATACCCTGAACAAAAAAAAATTGAACAAAAAGAACGAAATCTAAGTGAACTTAAATTAAGTTGGTGGTGATTTATAAGAAAACGAAATTGAACAATTTATTTAAACTTATCAAAGAAATAATTAATTTGTATAAAGTAATATTTATACGTTGAAATTGCCTTTTAACGAAAGGCGGGCGCATCGCTATGGTGCAGCACTTGTTATATAGATTTATATATATATATATATACAGCTTTTCTTTACCAATTCAAAACCCTAACAAATAATCAACCAATCTCTCATTTACATGATCTTCCTGAAAAACAGTAACTTTAATAGAAATTCATATGCAAAATAATATTTGTTGTGCTTGCTCGTTTCGGTATTTTGAGGTCTCATCTGTCGAAAGTAACTTAATTGCGACTTTGGACAGCAAGTCGGTTGTGACTTTTAAGTACTTGTACAAAGTTATGAGCAATTTACAACTTTTAAAACATTTTATCAACAGTATTTTAGTAATGATTTCTATTTCTGATACTGTTCTTTTGGAACGTAATCATCATTTACTTGAAATATTAACCCTTCCTCCTTCTTTATTTATTTTATTTTTTTATCATGTGCTTAGATGCGATAAAATCATGTCATTAGTCAAATTATTTGACCAATTTTTTGATCTATTCATAACTTCATTATACAATTTATATTATTATATCGGTAGAACGAACAAAAACTAATGCAACTAATTAAAATGCCATCCATTAAGAATGAATAATGAAATCAAATAAGACACATCGCACTTAAATACGATTTTTACACCTACCCCGCTTTCTTTGTGAACCAAACGAAAACAATAAATTTGTGTTTAAAATTGTAGCGGGCACAACATTCCTACTATGTTAATATATTAGGTCGACATTGAACGATTTTACGTAGACATGCAAAGATGCAACTAAAATTGAAAGAAACCGTAATGAAACATTATTGTTAAAAGTACGTAAAATGTGTTAGTTTTCACTAGTTTGGAAACGAAAAGAAACTGATACGATTTTTGTCTTTTTTTGTATAAATGTAGATATTATATAATAAATAAGTAATGAAGCAAAAAATAATATTAAAAAGAAATGATGATAATAAATTCTAATTTTTCAATTAGAATGTATAAATAAAAAACAAAACAATATTATATAATATTAAGTAATTTAATAATTTATAAGCACTTGGTTCCTAACAATATTAATTGTATAATTATTTTATGTTGTAATTTTTAATCTTGTAAAAGTTATTTTTTGATTTGACACTATTGAGTTTTGAATTGAATACGCAAACAAACAAAAAAAACAAAAAAGTAACTACAATGAACTAAGAAACAAAATGTCTGACTCGCTGCTTAAACCAAAGTTAATTTGTTTTGATTCATTATAGTAATGAATTAATATCACATTTACTATTTGTAAAATCTCTTTACCGTCTTTTGAAAAGTAGCATTGCATTAATAGAACAAAACATAACCAAGTTTTGGAGTGACGTAACTACACAGTGCTGTCAAATGTTCTCCAAAGTCAAGCTGGCAACAATTCTACGTTGGAAAATAATTTTTTTAGCATTTTCCTTTGTTTTTATCAAATTTCCAAAATAACCTGTATTATTTTAATTACCTAAAAAAGCAAAAACAAAGATGAAATAAAAATAAAATACTAGCATTTATTACGTACAAGATGCAATATTGGAACTACAGTGTGTTTGCGACAAATACAAAAATTGGTTTGTTCCAACAAACGTTACCCGATTCGATAATGTGTTGGATCAAACCCATCGACGAAGACAGAGTTCTAAGTTTTAAACTGAAAATACAACAAAACAATAAAACCTGCCTTTAAATTAATGCCTAAATAATAATACACATTAACTTGAAACTTCATAAAAAGTGAATAATATTTTTGTAAATATTTAACTTATTGTATATAATACGAAAGAAGCCAATAGAGAATTGAAATTATAGTGACACATGTGAATATTCTATCATTCTACAAACAAAAAAGTTCATTTACGCGGTCGTCCAATAGCTTTCTTTCCTCCCATCGTAGTCTGTTTATCTTTTGATTTGTTATTCAGGAGCATTGGATGCACCTCTGTAATGAAAAAAATTGATTCGAATCAGTTAAATACAAACAACAGAAAGTTAAAAGCTACGTACCACCATCATTTGAATGTTGCAATGGAATATCGTAAGATCGGTATTTTTTCTTTTTAGCAGGAGGCGAACCGATACTTTGTTGTTGTGGCACGGGATTGCTATCTGGCGCCCAATTATCTTCCGGTTCTTCAACATCGGGAGCAATCGGTAAGAATTGTAAATAATCAGAATTTTCATTTTCTTCGTCAGAGCTGCAAAACGCCGCGACTGGATCTATACCAACTACGTCAACCTGAAATTATTTATTATTGTCTTAGCCTGTTTGCTGGCAAATTATGTAATTTATATATTTACATCGCATTCGGTATCTTCTTTGGCGTCTCCGCCACTTGCAACCGATTTATCTTCGTCGGACAAATCGAATTCGCTTTCGCGCTCTTCGTATTCAACATTTTCGTCAAGTTCTTTGAAGTCGGGAGCAAAGGCTGACCAATTTTCAACTTGATTTTGTGCCCATATACTGACCACACCCGAAGATATGCTCGCTATTATCGGTCGAACTGGATGCCAGGCGACATCGAGTAACAATTCACCTTTTGTACCGTGTAAAATCTTTACTAAATTGCCGATTGATTTTTCCCAAACATAGAGAGCATGTTGACGGGCTGAACCCGCACAAATGTATTCACCATCTCCAGAGAAACAGCACTTTTTCCACATGGTTCTTGAAAAATGAAGGTCAAATTAAGTAAGACAACAGTTATTTCTTTGTCACTAATTCACTTACTTGTTGACTAAATCCTGTAACTTTTGAATAGGTTCCGGCTCACCGTCCTTCCCACAAGCAATTACTTCTTTACTATCGTAAACTCTTATCACTCGGTCGGCAGTATTAACCAAAAAGCAACTAAACATCAAACAAAACACGGGTTAAAGTTACAAAAATAACAGAACAAATTACTTACTCGCCCCTTCGTGCAAATTCAATACTTTTAACAGCTGTTGCATTGGAAGTGCCTAAAACAATTCGAAAACTTGCTTTTACAGCCAATGTGTTGGCATTCAAGACTAAAATTTTCCCTTTTGCGTTGCCAGTGTACACATATTCGCCTCTCCTATCAAATGAAGCAACAATATTTAAATCGGCCTGTAACAAAAGGCTTTAAAAACAAATACGCAACTAAATAACCAAACGACATTACATCTTCATCAATTGGTAGAACTTGATGTCCTCCATTTGTATCCACCAAAACTGCAGCATGTCTCATTGGACAAACCAACAATCTTTCAACACCTCTCGGTTCAAATTGTACTTTAAGCACCGGGCATGGAAATCGATATTTCTGCTCACATTCACCAGTTAGTATTGTCCAAATGCATACAGTATTATCGGTAGATGCTGATGCAATTTTGTGGCCCATTCGAGACCAACTTATACTGCACACTGGATGAACATGGGCTGATATTATTTTCGCTACTCCACGAGTTAAAAAGTCCCATATTACGATTCTACCATCGTTACAACCAACAGCAAGTAGCGTTCCCCGTTTATTGAATGAACATGTAACGGCTACTGAAGAACCATCAAGAGTTCCATCAAATTCCTACAAATAAATTGATTTTGTGTACATTCTGGAAAAAATATAACCAAAAAAATTACCTCTGGATAATTTTGTCCGAATGACTCTAAAAAAAGGATTTAAATGAAATATGTTAAGATTTAATTGAAAGTAAATATAGATTTCTTACCTAATAACTCCAAATTCATCGTTGTAAAGTACAACCAAACTACTCAAAATTGTATTTGAATTATCAACAAAAACCAAATTCTCGGCAAAAACCTCGAAAAAAACCAAAAACTAACGACGAGACGACAACGATCAAAACATCTGGGCCGCGTTCCGATTTAGCGGACGTTGGAGCGCGTTCTGATTTAGCGCCGGAGCGCGCCCGGGAGTCGTCCAGGTCGTTCCGATTTCGAGGACGAACACGCTGGGTAAAACGCCCCAGTCGTTCAGATTTAACGTCCGGACGATAAAATTTCATCCTAGTCCAGACTGGGTTGAAAGTCGCGCGTCTTGCGCAGTAGCTGTAAGCCATTGAAAACTGGTAAGAACATGGTATAATTTAAATTTTATTAGATTTCCAGTTTGCGAATTACGAGTTTATATCACTTATTTAATCAATGTGTAAGTTTTCCTAGGAATATTCAAAAGTATTTTCTACTTTTTTAACAATTTTGAATCGGATAGACATATTTTACATCCTGACCGTTCATGAATGGAGAGTGAATTCACTTATCCTCACTTCACCCTCGCTCCAACCACGTCCACCATATCAGAACGCGCTCTAGTTGGAGCGAGCGAGGGTGAAGTGTGGATAAGTAAATTAACCAGTTTTCAACGGCTTATAGGTACTGCGCAAGACGAGTCTAGACTGGGATCAAATTTGTCGTCCGGACGTTAAATCTGAACGCCTGGGGCGTTTCATCGAGCGTGTTTTGTCCTCGATATCGGCATGACCCTGTACGACGCCCGGGCTCGCTTCGTCGTTCAATCGGAACGAACCCCAGCTTGTCAAAGGAACG
>JARJEB010033189.1:0-13863 GCA_030264535.1 Liometoxenus newtonarum | reverse complement strand
TATATATATTTATTTATTTATTTATTTATTTATTACTTATGTACATTTTCAGGTTTTACTTTACTTTATTTTAGTGATAAAATTGAATTATTTATTACTTATGTACATTTTCAGGTTTTATTTTACTTTATTTTAGTGATAAAATTGAATTATTTATAAACTTAAATAGTTGCTCTAAAGTTCGATATGATAACAGAGTCCATTTCTATCAAATTTCTATTTCGATTGAGAGATTTTGATAACCTATTTTTATGTTTTGACAAGTTCAGTAGACTTAATACGCAATCAAGTTTAAATTCCGTTTATTTTTGTATTTTTGTATCAAGGCAGTGAAGTTGAACTTTTTATCACATATCAGTATGGAGATTATACAAACCCAATTTTTATTATTTACAAGTTAGTACTTGTTAGGTTAGATATGGAGTTGTCAAGAACAGCTGATTCACCTGGGAGACTATTTGGCATTGTAATATGACGTCACAAACGTCAACATTTTGCACATGGAGGAAAAACATTGGGCTGTACGCCATTATATCACTGTGACGAATGCGTTGCATAACCAATAATGTGTTTACACGGTTTAGACATCATGTTTTCATCCAAGAGCAAGCAAAATTTAGAGGTTATGAGACTGCTTATTGTTCTGGATATCTCTATGGAATGTGACAATCAATTAAATCATTTGCCTAGCAAGTAACTGCGCATTTATCTACAAAAAAAACACTTTTGCTATTGTTGCCAAATTGTTTGCAAAATATGAATTGGTTATTGCTATTGGTAAGCATGTTTCACGAAGCCTAATGTTCTGGATATCTCTATGGAATGTGACAATCAATTAAATCATTTGCCTAGTAAGTAACTGCGCATTTATCTACAAAAAAATCACTTTTGCTATTGTTGACAAATTGTTTGCCAAATTTGAATTTATTATTGCTATTGGTAAGCCTGTTTCACGCAGCCCGTGTCAACACGTCAATGTCAAGTTTGATGTTTATACTTAAATTTCATGTTTCATGTTTTTGAATTCTCGCGTGTAGTTTTTATGTTTACCATGTGAAACGGGTTGAAGCGCACAATGTACTGCGCAATTAAGGTGCCTCCTAATATTGTACTTACTGAATGTGTTCGGCGAACGCAGTATACTTCATATTCAAAACAAATATAACTGTTACGAGGAAAATTATTTGATCATCTATAAAACAAAACTCAAACAAATCTAATCAATATATGAAAGCAAATTAATTCAATTAAAATATCAAATATTTTGCGCCCGATTGTAATTCCAAATGAAATAATTTACCGATATTAAATAATTTTATATTTATTTACACCTTATCAGTACATTATAAATTATAACAAATTGCGAGATCAATAGAAGTCAAAATTACAAAATGCGCACCCTTCGAGTTGACTTCAGTACTTCACCGTTCTTGGAAAATCGCATATTATAATATATGAATGCATGGAACTATTCGTGAATATATACGGCGGGCAAGAAAGAGGAGGGCGTAATGAAAATATCTCTAACCCCCCAGTTTCTGGTTCGTATTAAACCGCAATGTATACATAATAATTTGCAGAAAAGACTGCTAATCACGCAAAAGGGGTCACTCGCTACACCGGCAGGGCCGGATTTAGTATCTAGTAGTGCCGCCGTACGCCCCAAACATTTTGCACTAGCGGAAAGACCTGGCCATACTCCGGCCGTGTGCCCAGTATAATAAAAAAATAAAATAATACATTTGCCGTAAATACACATAATTCGCACATGTATGCAATAAATTGCCAATACCAACGAGTCATAATAATCACCTTATGTCAAAACAACCCCTATTTGTTCGCATTCAATGTTTTTATTAGTAAACAGACTCGCAAACTATAACCGAACTAACAAAATGTATGTAGAAATTTTGATTTTTTTTTTGAATTTGAATTTTTTTTTCTCGTAGAGCTTTGTTGCATCCTTTGTTGGTTTCTTTCTCTGGGATGAGGACGAAAGGCATACCACAGGGAAAGCACTAGCACTAGGAGGAAACCAGCAAGTTCAATGAGATAACTGAATTTATTTCGCATCTATTTTTTATGAGCGGCCGTTATGTGTCTCTTTAGTGGCGGTAGTACGGTTGGTCGATGAAAAAAACATGAGTTCTGTCTCTATCTTATAAAACTTACGTAATTTCAGAGTTTTAGTGTTCAGTTTCCGACTGCGCTATGGTACGGAGGGCAGTTCCACGGGTTGTGCTCCCACTCCTACCTAGCTAGAGGTTTTATTATTACTTGATGCTTTACTTTCGAAACGTAGACCGGTCCGGGACACATTAATTTACTTTTTCTTACTATAATATCCTCATCCAGCCTCAATATAAAATATAAACACGTAACATACACATTTCCTACTTCCTACTTTTTCTGGTAGTCGCAACGCAGATAAAAACACAAGAGTCAGTCTCCTGCAAGCCCTCCCTATTTATGGATGTCCAGTATAATACACAACAAATCTAAAACGTATATATAAAAGCCGAAGGAAGGAGCCAAATAAAAAATACTCGTAACTTTGTATCATGTTGCTTGCGTATTACGGTATTACTCGTATTAAGTATTTTTATAAAGAAATTTATTAGATAAGTATGGGAAATATTTAAATATTTAGGCTCTCAATACGATACGCTGCAAATTCGGGGTTGTAAAGTAAACTATATTTTGCTACGAGAATTGTACCTACAACGCAAAACTGAAAAGAGTGGAATGGGTAGTTGGAATTTGGAGAAGATAATAAACGGTATCATGTTAAGTGTGGTGTTTTAGACCCGCGTATAACCGGCGTGGCATAGCAAAACTCTTAAAGACCCCAGCAGTCTTTTTGCTCTCATAACTTTCCGATGAAAAGCACAGTACCGCGCCCGAATTGGTAGACATTTCGATGCAAATGAGTTCGTCAGAGAGGCACGAAACGGACGAAGTAAAGACTTTTCTAATACTGACGATGTTTCCCCATTGCCCTGGCCCGCACTTATTTTCTTGTATGTACACTGTTCAACTTGAACTATAGGCAGACCAAACGTTTGCGAGAGAAGCTATAACCAACGTAAGCACTACTCTTCGGCAACGGCAACCGCAACCATCAAACCATCCATAAAACCACAAATATTGCAGATGACTTCGTGCACGAGTACAAAGTACATCCATGCCATTGAGCCTTCTACTTTTCTAATTACTTTGTAACTGCGGATATACACTACTATACACAGAATTCGGAAACACCAAACACGATTTGAGACCGAGAGACGAATACGAATTTCATCCGGGTTAATGTTAAGGAATTTAAGGATTAGAGGAAAAGCCTAAGGAAAACGGCACTTTTCGCAATTAGTTAATGTTAATCAAAGGCAGTATGACAGAAGCCACCCACTGTTCTGTTAGGCTATTATCTTGTTAATTTGACGACGATTTTCAAGGAGAGAGAATAAAGTCAAGTGTGTGGTATTGTTACAACTGTTTTGTCTAAATCAGAATGCTGCGTTTGCCCTTGATTGGATTAACCTGATGGACTATACGAGAATTCTAGTTACCTCCAAATTTTGCTTGATCCTGGTTGAAAATATTATGTAAATTTAGATGACTTTGGTTCTTTGAAGCTTCCACCTGAACCCGAGAAATATATCATCAGCTCTGTGCGAATAAACACGGTTTGTACCCATTTGCACCGGGTGCAATCAGATTCTCGCCATAACCTTAAAATTTAAAATTATTTGAATCTGACGAATCTTATTGGCGAATAACACGCCATCCAACGATTGCACCGAATGCACTCAATTGGTGCACCCGGTGCATTAGCTGCATAAACGTTTGCACCTGGTGCAAATGCCATTACTGGCATCACCCAACGGTAGACGAAATTTTGACGTTTGTGACGTCATGTTCGAATAATGGACAAGTCACAAACTAACTACAACAGCTGAGGTCGCAGATGTACAACAAAATAACATTCCGGCGAATACGTCTGAACCACCAAATACTGAGTGAGTAGGCAGCCAGACATAATGGTTCCTTTTCGCCACAAACAACAAAAATTTGGAGGTTATCTTAGATTGTCTAACTTTGTGGGCAATGATGCCGTTGTAATGATTTAAAGGTAGTTCCGAAATTAACTGCTAATATTTAATACTTCCTTGTTTTCAATTTCAACCAGTCATCGTCAAAGTTTAGAAAAAATCATTGGACCATGCATGTTTCTCGGCCCTCCCGCATTGCGGGTTCTAGCTCCGTTATAGTTACGCCGCTGTATATACCTACCAAGAAGAAGAAATAAGTTTGTGGGGCAAATTCGCTGGCATATGTAGATATTACACATATTTTAGATATTTTAACATTGCGCACACATTAATAAGTCCATTTAATATATATACAAACATTATTTATATATGTGTATTTGTGTTCGTGTGTACTCGTTCACATATTCAATGGGCACGTGCAGAATATACATGAGTAAATACGACACGAATTCGAGCAAATGTAACTAAACATCGACGGATGCATGTTGATATTTCTTGCTAAATTGCGACTCATTAATGCCAAGCTAGTGTAATTACGTAATCGCACCAACCAACGAACTGAACTCCTTTCGTTCACTCACATTCGTGTCTGTGAATGATGAGAACAATTTCCACAACACATTATTTGTTCTTATATGAGTTAACAGGATTTTAAACCGCTCGAAAAAAATTTTATGAAAGTGAAAGTTGTAGGTATATCTTAAAATAAATGGCGCCAATAAGTAGATTTTAATTTGAGCACAACCCTTTCCTTCTTTCTTTCTTTCCTTGGATATAGGGAGCGAAATTTCATTACTAGTAAAAACAACTGACTCTTTGGTTGACTGACAACTGACAACAAGCAAACTTCGTTCTGTCGACGCACCAAATGTAACTGTAATGAAAATTATTAAGTAACGATGAAACAAAGAAGGAACAACGACGAAAGTCAAGAAAAGTATAGTGTTTTAGTAGAAATACTTATGTTCGGATGAGGAAACGAGGGAGAAGATCGTTGCCTAGACTGCGGAATTACACCAGTAATTAATTCAAGGAGTTGGATATAAATCAAGCGTTCCCGGACCGTTCGCTTGGTACGGTTCGTTTCACGCCGCTTTTTGTGCCTTTCGCATACTCGTATCTGACAACTCGTGGAAGTGCTTCAATGTTTCATTTTACGGCCCCAAACATTTTCCATTTCTCTGTTCTTTTCGCTCTTTGGGTTCATTTTACCGCAAAATACTCAATTGACTCAATATTACATTTTACAATAACGAAAAGGAACGCGTGAAAGTTATTTTACAAAATGGGTGCTAATAAAATAAGAAAATTTATGAGACAAGTAGGTACTGGGTGTACCAGTGTTTTGCACATTATTCAATAAATATCCATCAAAGAGGGTTGATGAAGTAATGTTGTATTAAAATGACCATGATTGGCTGATATTCTTGGCATCAGCAATGCGACTAGTTTCGTGACGTCAAGGTCACTTCCTCAGGCACTACAAGATTGCATAAGTAGCGCGTGCCATCAACGATGCAAATATACGGTAATTTCAGGAATTGACGTGCCATCAGAATGTTCTCGCGTGCCATAGTTGGCACGCGTGCCACTTATTTGCCATAACTGTTGTAGTGCCGGATGATGTGACTTTGACGGCACGAAACCAAGTCGCATTGCATGTTTCAATTGTCATGAAGATGCTGCGGACGCGTTTGGATTTTCGGCAAAAAATATGCAGAAACATTTCACATGTTCTTGGGTGGATTTATCAGCATTTACAAAGTGTATTGTGTGTGTATAGAAAATTCTTTATGTTTTGTGACAGACCAGAATTACTAAATATCATTGAATGAAGTAACTTATAGCGCTCGGTATACGCATATATGCCAAATAAACACATAAAATTTTTCATGTTTTTTATAACTTTACATAACATTTGCGAAAGAAAATTCAAAACGATATTCTTGAGTACAGGAGAGCTATAAAAATATTTTTTATTTTATCGTTATCAAACACGCGAAGTTTCAAACCGAACCGAACGCTGCTGTGTGATATTTCTGTATAAATACATTGTACTTATTTTTTATTAATCAACAGCAACGAGAATTTTTGAGCAAATAAGTATTTACCATATATGTATATAGGAATGCAGAAAACCCAATGAAAGAAAATGCCATGTCGTCGACATTGTCGTGGCAGTCATAGTTATTCGCCGCATTTTTCCTATCTTACTTTGCAACGAGCATGTGCTCAATCGAAATGACATTATTGAAATTCTGTCTTCACTCCCAAATTCCCAATATATACAAGTATAGAAGTATAGGCAGGCAACTGGGAACGTGCACTATTTACCAAACGACAACGTTAGTGACGTTTGTATTTAATGTGATTTTATTGTACGTGATGCGCAGCACCACAACCTTTCGTTGTGTTATGTTTCGTTATGTCATAAGAAGAGCAAAATAGAGATAAGACTGCTCGTTTATAGTCGTTCGTTTTTGGTGGTGCGACGTCACTATAAATTAGCGATGGCACTGCATATTAGGCCGACAGATGTGTTCGACAACCTCCCCTGCCGGTCTAATAATTGCACACTCTTTGAGGCCTAAACTCCACAAACTTTAAGTTATGTACACCGAGTGTTGTCAATTTATATAATATTATGTCGTTAATTGAAATTTGGTTCACACCCTGTATAAGAAGTTATACTGTGGTTGAAATGGGTGGACCGCATAATGTACCCTGCGCCTGCACCCTCCCTCTATGTATACCGCCGATTAACGTTGAGTAATTTTAATTAAAGCCTATTAATTAACTAACGGCATAAATCCGGTCCTGAACTTTTGCATTTCACTTCTACATTTTCTTATTATTTTTATTACCAGCACCAGGACCAGGATATAATCTACTGTAAAAGTGTAAAGTAAATGGATTTCTGTAGTTTTTAAGTTTGGTTTCCTTTCTTTTACGTTTCGCTTTTCTCGCGTGGCGTATCACTACACCACCAACAAATAAAGATGTTTCCGGTGTAAAGAGGGTGTTCTGTGGGTGCGTGGCAAGGCTCAGGGTTGAGGCTGAATCAATTGTGGACATACACGGACCGAGAGCACTCACGCAACGCATAAAGCACACGTCGCTCTTCACATGGGAGGAATTAGAGGTCGCTCTCGGGCCGTAAGGAACAACGAATTTACGAGCGGGTTTCCTTGCCTTGCGTCTGTTGCTAACGCTATGCTAACCGCACACACTTACACAAACACATACCTGTTCAATGTTCATATTTAGTGAATTGCACGCGCGGGGGTGAAGTGCTCCGACTCCGGCTTCGGCCCGTTTGCTTCGTCGCATAAGCCCCTCGGCTCTCTTGCTCACCAGCAATGCTCAAGCACACGAGTTTCTACTTGCCAGACACCCAATCCTATGACACCCCCTTTTGTTTATAACACACTACTTACATTACATTTTAGTTGTATATGTGCATGAGTTACCTTCTCATTTCGACCCTCTTTACGTTCGTATTTCGCGGAGACTATTATATTCCATAATCGTTGGTAAATATTTGCTCAAGGAAAGTATTCAATTTTGTCTAAATGCAATTGAATATCTAGAAAGGTCCTGTATTTGATTGATTAATGCAAAGTTTTTTTTACAATAAATATTTACTGTCTTGTGGGGGGGATATACATTTTATTAAGAGCGACTTCTCTATCTGCGAAATAATTGTTCCTCATCAAGGTAATTACTTCCTGCACTAACTTACTAATTGAACGAGTAATGTAATTTCTTCCACACCAACCTGCCCACTAGTCAGTCCACTGATAATTAGAGCGAAATCTTCCGATAACATGAAAAATCTTAATACCAACGGCAACTTAAAAAATCGTAATTTTATAGCATGAATTACAGAATTCAAAGTTTTGTCCTAAAATTACGAAAGTGTTTTTTTCCTGAGTATTGACAATTTTGTGATTAAAATTATTATTAGGACACATTTAAATTAAGGATTAACATTTTCCATATTAAATATTTCTGTTTTTGAGTTCAATTTTTTGTTGGTTAGGGGGAAATACTGAATATTCAAGATATTTATGTGTGTAATAATATTTTAGCGTGTGCTTGGCCTTAAAAATCGGCGGATGGTTGTTCAGCGACGCCGTTATGTATGAGTTTGAAAAAGGGCAAGTGTCGGCGTTACTTCTACCACCCTTAACTTTTATACCCCTCGAGAGATGGACGAAAACCGAAATGTGTTTGCGTCTACCGCTACCTCTCGCCTTTAAAACGAGATTCGGGGAGTTTGCCTACTCCCCGAATCTCGTTTTAAACGATCCTAAAATATTAAAATACGTTTATTATCGATGTTCAAGTTCAACACCGGAAAAGACACAGCACGGCCAGCTTCGCCCGTTGCAAAGAAAACGAATGAAAGAATAAAAATTACAAAATAATAATAGAACAGAAAAATTACCTAAGAAGTAAGAAAATATTTAATGGAAATGAGAATAGAAAAGTGAAGCACCAACCTTCCTTTTTTTATTAAATAAGTATTTCACATCCATAGGACTATAGCATAATTTTCCTTGAGAATTCTGAATTGGGTTGTATTTCCAAGAGTTTGCAGGGAATATTACCCTTACTGCTGTATGTGTATAGCCAAAGAAAATTATAGTCAAATGCAAACAAACCCACAAAAAATTCAAAAGAAAAGAAAAATACATTTTGGCCCATACTCATTTAGCTCCTCCACCGCTATTACCTCCTCAATGGTCTCTGTTCCTCTACTAGCAACGTAACATTGTTCCCCATTCCATTCCATTTTCTACATCAACCACTTTGGGTTTCTGGGAAATTATGACGACTATTTAGCATGAAATACGGCTTATTTGCTTACTTCAAACAACTTTATACTCCAATTTAATAAAATGCGAATTCATACACACTAGCAGGAAACAGTAAGGGCGGACGAAGAAATGTTAGTGCGCAGTGAAGCGGTGTGCACCCCCCCATAATTCTTCCATTTGTTGTAGATTCAAGTATCTTTATGTATATACATAACGAACTACTAGTAGTAGCCACCGATTTCATGAAAAACTTTTTCAATTAATTTAATGGATGAAAATCCTTTAATTAACAACCACATACAGAATTTGTTGAGTGAAAAACAAACAGGGAATGAAAAACTTGCAATGTCATCATTTAAAGTTTTAAAGTGCATAAATATTCTCACTATATATTTATATTTCCCTCACTGCTCGCTCAACTCAAAAATAAACAAAGTAAACATTTGAAATCGATTTAAAATCGTCCTGCAAGGACGTAACCGAATGCCGCAGACAGTTTATTGCGAATGTAGCAGCCAAAATTCAGTTAGTAACCGATTAGTATAATTAACTGAAAAGATTAATGCTTAAATCGTGTGAAATATAGTTGAAATTATTCAAATTTAAAAGCCAAGGATTATAATTTTACGACTCACATTTCGATCATTTTTACATTTCCTTTATGCTTTTATGTAATTATCTAATTTCCAAGCAAAACGGAAACGCGCGTGTGTAAAACAATATCATGAACAGAACAGGGGCGTGCTCGGTGAGGGAATGCAGGCCACAAGGGACGCCACTAGCGGTGGACCAGCACGCCGCTGATCGTGAACGTAACAAATCAGCGGTGTAGAAACGTATAAGTCATATCGTTACGTTACAAGTAAAATTAGGTTAATAATTATTGACAGAATGGTTATTTTTATACGCTAGTCATTTTAGTTGTTTTATTATATGCTTGTCGAGGCATAAAAACATCATGTCCGCATTGCAGACGTTTTTTGCGCCCCACATGTTATAGTTCTAGACTCTCGTACCTTCTTTCCAAACACCAGGGAATAGAAATCAAATATAAAGTTTTTCCGATCGGCCTTTGAGTGTACCTATGGATCAACCATTTTCAAATACACGAATGCTTCGTGCTAAACAAAAAATATCCGTTGAATTTTCATGCTTCAAGCCCCAGTATATTATGTATTAAAATACCAACATGCGACAAGTAAAATTATAAAATATAATAAAGTAATATGAATATTTAATGCCTCTTTTGTTGATTCATTTCCATATTTTCCAATTGTTTTACAGTATAAACTAGGACTAGGAAAAGACATAAAAGTTTTATTGGGGAAATTCCCATTGCACTGCAGTCTGCACTGCAACATCAAAATCAAAATGTTAAAGTTAAACATTAAACTATGTCAAAGTTGGACCAAATTGTTGACTCAGTATGCCCGCATTTGTGTATGATGTATGCGTACGCAAGGACAATGATGACCTAGAACGGTAACGGTTTTCGAATCGTTCGTTCCTTGGTTCGTTCAGTCGCGGCGTACGTTGTTTGAGTGACATGGATTTAGTTTCGAATGCGCGGCTTACACGCTGGTGGTGGTCGACCCGTCATCATCTGTAATAGGCGCCGGACGGACGGGCGTCGAGACGCCCTCGGCTTAACGCTTAACTATACATATACTAATACCTGCAACCTTGTTGTGGTTGTAAGGGTATACATTTATCGTTTGCATATAACTCTTTTATTTATTTTTTTGTATGGACGTTCATATAGTGCTGTTTATTACAACATTTTTTATTGACGCATGTACGTACGTTCACAAACACGAGATACATTGTAGGTTAATGTAAAGCGCATCAATGGCATTAGCAAAAAGAATGTTTGAAATACGGCTTTTCGTTGAGGGTCATGATTTATTGTTCCACTGTTCGAGGACATTCGATCCTAACTGTCGAATAATTATTATCACAATATTGTTGGAAAGTACACTTTTTTATTTCCAATATTAATCTGTCATGCACAAACACTCTTGCAATCTTTACCTGCTAAAAAATAACTTGGACCAACCGATTATTTCTATATTTAATAGCTATTTAACAAAAACGACAATGCAAGTAATTATGCAACGCAAAAGGCACGTTTTTATCACATTACCTAATGTGGTTGGATGCGTTGTTAAAACTTAGGATTTAAGTTTTGATTATTCCACGACGTCTTAAGAGGTTGCGATCCACTGGCCGTTGCTGAGAATCAAATTCTCACTGTTTTTTTCGGTAGGTGGGAGAATCCTGGATAGGATAACTACTGACTCCCGTCAGTAGTCAATGTCAGACTCTTACTGACTAAACTCCTACCTAAATACCTATCTTCGATAAAAGATCCATGGACAGGAAGCCTGGAGGCGCCTCTGCCGTAGAAAGGGGAGGACCTAGAACTCTCGCTGTTGCAAAGTGCGTTGTGAATGTATAGGGTGCATTACAGTGTAAGAAAATACACACTTATTTATGACCTACATAAATACTGTCCGCGCTACGAGAGAATAACTATACTTGCCACATACTGCGCACCCGAGCGGTTCCGAATGAAACTTTTGAAAGTTTTGTGATACCCAACTGGAATTAAGCCATCATCCAGCAACTTTTAGTTATTGTTACTCATCGTCTTCACAGTTAGAAATATTACTTGGAAAGTACACATGTTTTTTATTTCTTATATTAATCTGTAATGCACAAACACTCTTGCAAACTTTATCTGCTAACAAATAACTTGGACCAACCGAATATTTCTATATTTAATAGCTATTTAACAAAAACGACAATGCAAGTAATTATGCAACGCAAAAGGCACGTTTTTATCGCATTACCTAATGCGGTTGGATGCGTTGTTAAAATTTAGGATTTAAGTTTCGATTATTCCACGACGTCCTAAGAGGTTGCGATCCACTGGTCGTTGCTGAGAATCAAACTCTCGCTGTCGCAAAGTGCGTTGTGAATGTATAGGGTGCATTACAATGTAAGAAAATACATACTTATTTATGATCTACATAAATAATGTGCGCGCTACGAGAGAATAACTAAACTTGCGCACCTTATGACTGGGCACCCGACCGGTTCCGAATGAAACTTTTGTGAAACCGAACGGGCATTAAGCCACCATCCAGCAACTTTTAGTTATTGTTACTCATCGTCTTCACAGACTGCGCATCTTGTCACTTAGTTATTCTTTAAACTTTGAACTTGAAGTTGCAGAGTCTAATAAGCCTCGTGAAATGAGAGTAAACCAGGTATAAAGTTGCCTGCTATGTGTATAAGTGTCCTGTCTTTATTTCAAATTGTTCTGTACAACTAAAAGAGCACGAGTGTTCTAAAACTTTCCAGCGGCGACAACGTCCCTGTCCCTTGATTTATTTCTATAACGGTTTTATTCCTGCAGTTATCTGACCGTCACTTCCTGTCCTGCCTAGCGATTTCGAGTTACAATAGCAAAACAAAACGTCAACGAGAAGAATTACGATCCATAAAGTTCGCTAAACCTTAAACACTGAGTAACTAAACGACTAAATGCGTTTTCGATATAATTAAGTCATTTTAATCAAGCGCATTAATTCGAAATCATCATCAGACAATACGAACATAATCTGTCAATACTTATAACCTAAGGCTAATAATCGCAAGTTTCGAAGTTTCGCTAATAATTCAACACGCTGCCCGTGCCATGGTTAGAAACAGGTAATATTATTAACAGAATCACGACGGACCAAACAACCAAACAACGCAATGCAAACTAGAAACTCATACTTAGGTACTCGATATTATGATACCTCATTTGATTTCAGTCTGGCTTGGCATTGTATTGGGACAAGTGCAATATGCCAAGACTCAGGCCAAGTGAGATAGTATTTGCCAATGAGGCACTTTGCTATCAAAATGCTGAGTAATGAGCTACTGGCCTGGCCTGACCTGGCCCCGGCAGTCTGTAGCGTTCTCGTTACTGCTGTTCCTGCAACTCCCCCGGCCACAAATACCTGCCGCTGCAGCGAAACGACGCGCAACCTTTCCACTAGTGCAAACTGACAGACTTGATTGGATTATGAACGAAATGGGGCCAGAATTTCGAAATTTGGTTAATAATAGTTGCGGCTTTTAGTTGGTGATTCTGATGGGGTATTTCGTACATTAATTTAAAGAACGCCAAATTGCAGCAATACCTACAAATACTTATACAAAATAATAGAAACTCAAATATGTATATTGATAGGTAATAATGGAAGATAATGAGAATTGAAATTATTTACCTGCAAACATTTCAAACTTTTTAACTTTGACGTCTGTTGATTTTGTTGAATTGTGAACCTGAAACACAATTGCTGTTATTTATAACTGGACCAATGATATTGCCATGAAAAGTGTTTTTGTTGGGAAAGATAACAAATTTTTTTACAAACTATGCAACTTTTCTTATAAATGTTACTATAAAAGCCCGAATATTGGTAAATCCTAGGTTGTACCGTTAAATGCTAGGTTTTACCATTATCATAAGCTGCATTAAGTACCTTTTTAGTAGAAAAATACAATTTTCCTTCATGTCACTTTGTAAGCGTCAGTTTATGAAGTGCGGGTTTACCAAAGAATTTAATATGTAATTAAATAGCGAGAATAGAACCAATCTAAATTTGGAGGTTATTAGAATACTCAATACATTTCCAATGCCAGCGCCCTCTAACTTTTTTTATACTTATTAAATTTGCATTACTATTGTCAAGAAAGTGAGTAATATGGCTGCAAGTTGTTAATTCATAAGATATCCGTATAGTGTGCCTTGAAGTAGGGAAGTAGAGTGCGCTCTGGATCAAATCCCAAGTAATTTTAAAGCGGGGTAAAATTGGGCCCAAAATGGTGGGGGGTAAAATTGAGCGCTCTGATTGGTTGAAGTGTTCAAGTGGCGGGAAATTCAAATTTAAATAGGATAACTAAAGAGGATAACTAACTCGGGCGCGCGC
>JARJEB010033177.1:0-19356 GCA_030264535.1 Liometoxenus newtonarum | reverse complement strand
ATTTCTATTCTTATGCTGGTGATTGTTATGGGATTGTTGAAATGGTAGCACATATCTTCCAAACCATTAGCTCTAGAAGAAATGTTAATGGCAAATCTTGCAAGAAATTGAAAACAAATTTGGAAATTGTATAGATACTTTTATGCTACAATCTATATTTAGCGAGTTGGACGTTTTGGCCTACGTGTAAAGGTGTCTTCTTTACCAGCCGATTTTGTTTATTTTTACTCCAGGTTCAATCCAATACGATGCTTGGTTTGCCCGCAATTTTGTTTACACACACAGACACATCAGCCCAAAAAGCCGATTTTTGACCTGGGGTCAACGGATCTCCACGAATCAGGGAAAAATAAGACTTTAAGTTTTTTCATGATTACCTTACTTTCTTATGCCTACATACCTTCGGTATGTGGCCAGAAAGTAAAAGATAGTGTAAGCAACATGTACCATAAGTCGTTCGCCTGTCCGAACTCAGGGTCACGTTTAAAACACGACTTATGATACATGTTGCTTAAACTACTATTGCATTACTTACGTTGGCGTGCTCATTGGAAACTATTATATTTTCTCGTGGATGGATTTTAAAAATTACTGTAATTAAATAACATTGATCGCGTATTAACTTTCAACAAGATTTAACGAATATGAAGTGACCGATCGATTTGATCTATATGATCTAAAAATCCGGAAGCAACCCGAGAAATACTGGCAAAACTGTATGTGATCGCCCGCCATATTGATTCACTTGTCAGATTCGTTGCTTCATCGAGAAATCACAATTTGTATTTTGTGTTAAAAATTGTGCAAGGTGTACTCAGATGAATTTGCGCCACTCGCCTGGCGGCTCGTGGGCTCAAACATCATCTTCGTGAGTAATGGCTATCATAATCGCTCATATAATAATATACTATTAAATTGTAATTTTATTTGAAATTGTGTGTTAATAGTTTATTTGACTTATGAAAAACAAAACGTGGCCATATACACGTTAATAACTGTTATCGTATTTACAAATGATAACGTAAACCAAAAAGTTATAAAGTAAATAATTTTGTTCGTTAATGAAGCCCCTTGATGTACCTATAATAATTTTAAATGCCATTGTAGAAAATTATGTAACTTTTTACTAAATTTTTATAATTACTTAATTTAAGCTTGAAATTTGAAGATTTAATTTATCTCTCATGATACCATGAAAATTGTATTTTGTTCGTAAATTTACAACCTGCCATAATTCGTATAGCAATAGAACTTTGATTCAGTATTTCTTAACAATCAGTTGCTTAATAGATATTATTTAAATCATTGTATTATGACGTATCCATGGCATTATCGACTCATAATACCATGGATACGTGTTTATTATTCATAATGCCATCGATACTAAACAAAATCATTTGGAGGTTATATCGGTTAAATGTCATATTGGACATAATTGTATAGTATTTAACTCGTGAATTATTGTTCTAATTCATATTATTTTTGATCTTAGTAAATCGAATTGTCGAATACAACCAAGTTTCCTGTTTTGTACAGCAATTTTACGTACCTATATTGTGATTTTGTCTTAAAATTTAGCTATAATCTATACAGAAAAACTGTAATTAATTGTTAAAACGTGACTTAAATCAAAAATTAGTGATTGTAATTTCAATTTTATTATTTAAATTATATTAATTGATATTCCAAAACAGTTCATTCATATATTTTACACCTAACCTAAAACTCCAAACCCGTAATCGTAATTAATAATATTTTGAAAGAGACTATTGAATATTAAAATGTTTTAGATGCTTCAAAAAGTTAAACACCTTTATCGTTCATGGCGCAGCACTCAAATTTCTTCGATTCGAGTATTACATGAAGCACCAGGCCAACAACAAACTACTTCCAATTCTAGTTCTAGTCCAAATGAAATACCGGGGAGTTTCGAAGAATATTACAAGGAACATCACATCAACACAAATTTGTTTCAAAAAACATTATTGGGGATTGGATCTGGGTTAATGGCACTTTACGATCCACATCGTGGCGATATGATTGCTTGTATGGGCGAAACTACAGGTATTTGATTTTTAACAAAATGAGTATATTTAGATGTTCCATGTCAGCCTGGTGACAGGTGACAGGTTTGACCTTCCCAATGAACAGCTGATCGTGATAAAGATGGCGGAGAAAACTTCAAGCACATCAAGGGTTATCCCGCGCATTCAATGGTCATTGCTCATTAGGCTCAACTTGCATAGTATTTCCTCATTCTTTAGCCCGATCAGCTGATTAAAATTAGCTTCGTGACGTAGGCATGACGTAACGTGGAACATCTGGAACCCGTTCCTAAACTCTGGGTAATGGTAATCGTATAAAGGTAATCCGTTCCTAAATTCGAGGTAACAGGGTAGTATAATGGTTCCCGTAATACCCAAGTTCCCGTACTTTAGGACTGCGGGAATGATTCGCCGTCATGCGCAATGTCGTCCTGTCGAAATTGCAACTGGCAGACCAGTTTAAATTGAACTTTGATTAGAATATTAAACTAAACAAACTCTTTTTTTTTTTCTATTTCGGGAGGTGGGAGAATCCTGCATAGGATAACTACTGACGCCCGTCAGTAGCCAATGTCAGACTCTTACTGACTAAACTCCCACCTAAATACTTATCGTCGGAAAAAGATCCATGGATAGGAAGCCTGGAGTCGCCTCTGTCGTAGAAAGAGGAGGACACAAATTCTCAAAAGAATTTGTGTCAACAACCATAAGAAATGAAGAAATTTTTATAAAAATATTTCTTATTACCTCTCTTATTACCCGCCGTTCATAAATGCTGGCGAATGTAGCGTCACGTGGTATTACCATTACCTCACCCTTACCTTTAGTTTAGGAACGTATCCCAGACTACACTGATTTATAAATGAATCAGGTGAGTGAAGAAAAGGGCACACTACTGTACACCAGTGTTATAAATGGAAAACGCTATCAGTTTTGTACCAATTTGGACAGATTGTTGCAACACAAATTTTGTTTCATTTCGCACCCTTGGTGTAATCCCCTTCCGACCCCATGCTGTATTCCTTTCCTCATTAAATCGACTTGATGTTCTCTCTACTGATTTATATCTCTATGATACTTCCCTCTATGACTTAAATTTAATAAATGTATAAGAAGTTGCCTGCCCAAGGACGAGTTCGAGGATGCTTTTTTCCCGGTTTTTATTTGTTAATTTTTTTATGGGATTTTTACTCTTCGTGTAACCATTTGCAATTTTTAGTAATCCTGGAACAGTCAAATATTATTTACATCTACTGGAATCTCTTTTCATTTATCTTGAAAATCATATTTGTAACATATATTTACGTCGCGTATAAAAAGTTGCAGTCCTAACTACGCTTTGTTTGTTTGTTAAAAACGACATTGTACGGATAGACAGAGCATGCCTATATAACGCCGTGTGCATGAAAAGAGTCCTTTATCCAGGAAGGCGAGGGAGAGCAAATTACTGCCTATACGAGAGACAGAGAAAGCATCAGCTTTCTATCCACTGGTGTTGATAACAAACTGTTAGAGATGAACACAATTGTCAATTACACACTGTCCACAGATATTGTGTGTTGCATATATAGATATAAAAATATATTAGGAGTGATCAAAGTGATCGGGTGTCTTATAAAATAATATATAATTAATTTGTATGTTGCACATAACAGAATATAGTATCTTTATTTGTTTAAATAATTTAGCGTTATTAATATAAATCCAACCACGATCCTAACACAAACCGGTAAAAATAAACCAGGGGAGAATAAGCAGTCAATCTATTTCCGTCCTGGTTGCAATATCTAAGCTGCCAATGCTCCGTCTATTCTATCCTTATAATGTCTATGGTTGTTAAGTTAATAGTAGGAAAGATGGCGCTACGCTAACAAAACAAGCTCATAATTCGTAGATTATAGAATGATCGTAGACGGTTCGGTCCGACTGCGTAGGCGATGGGACGACTGACAGGTCCGTCATTTTTGACTCACACAGTCGCACACAGCTTCAAAGCAAAACGCCAAAAGCAAAAGCACAGTTTTCGCGTTGCCTTTAGCGGGTGAGGTTGCTTTTTGCGTGCATTCGCTGTGCACACATGTCGTTTTCGTATACAATCATTACCCAAGTGAAAACATTAACTAATTATATGTGAATACATCTTTAATTATGATAACAATCCAGCAGGAATGATTATAGGTAAGTTTTCAATCATCGATTCCTAATTTTTACACCTCTCTTTAGTGTGATTGTTTGTTGTATTGCCGATTCACGTTTTTAGTATTTCTTAAGCGAAAATATGACCACGAAGTGTGCACATTGACATACATCACTTAATTTTCAATTAGCAGTTTGTGGAGTAACGTTTTACAATAATTATTATGCTAAAAGCTAAATAATCCATTTTTTTTGTCCTTGGCCCTCAAAAAAAAGGTCATTGAACATGGAACATACCATTAAATAAAAGAATATTTAGACATCATAGGTTTGTATAATATGTATGTATATTAATTAAAACCTGTGTAAATTAGTTAGCCATTTCACATCTAAATATCTAATTCAGTTAGCAAGTTATCGTTGTAGGTATCTTCGTAGTTCGTACGAACATGGAAAATGATGTAAAGTGGTCCGGTCTGAAGTTGTTAACACAATATTAACATCAAATTTCGGTGGAGATTCATCCAATCCTCAGGCCAATTTACCTAGAGATCCAACCAAAGATATATAATAAGAGAATTTCGTTTTAAATTGATTCAAATTCACTTCCAACTTCCATCAACCGGTCTCGGTCCGGTTGGTAGGTTAGTTTGAATTAGATAAATGTGTGTTCTGGTCTGGTGTGCACTTCAATCTTCAATTATTCTAATCGAATAATCAGCTCATTTCTCGTTGCTGTAGGGCTGTAGGCTGTATGCATCGGTAGCTCTGAAAGTTCTACCTCATCCTCGGTCACTGCCAGTGCCAGTTATTGTTGAATTGGAATTTGTAGAGTTTAGTTCGATTTAGTTATCCGCAGGGCAAACAATCTACGGAGATACATCAGCTTAACAGAACTAGTGATTCATTGTCTATTTCGTTAACAATACAATCAATTATTACTTTGACTTTCGCAATATAGTCAAGTCAATAGTTTGATAGATTTAAATTTCTCGAATACTTTACACTTCAGCCGCAATCTCGAGTCTCGCTTAGAGAGCTATTTTATAAAGAAATAAAGAATTGAAATGTTTTGTCTCGTTGTTGTTATTATTTTATTCACTATTGAGTGTTGGTTGGCTTTTGTTAACGAATAATATACTGATCTATTCCCTGGATTGAAACATTTCGATAAATTAGTTTTGTTAGTTTATTTATTAGGAGCTGGAGTTGCTGGAGTTTTCTTTTTTTCGTTTTTGGCTTCGCTTTTCCATTTATTGGAACAGCTAATAATAGAATAGCAAACAATGAAACACATTCTATAAAGTGAAGTGAGGGCATAAGGTTACTAGACTATATACACGCTCATATACGACTATAGAGAATATAGTTTCGCATTACCAGATCATATTAAACGAGAACAATTCAATTTAGGTAAAGTACTATAATCGTTGTGTTGTAATAATGCAAGAACGGTAATGGGAATGAGAGAATGAAAGTGCGGAATATAAAGGCTTGTGCACAACTGACGCAAACTCTTAAACGGAAACGCGACTATTACAAGTGTATTCACAATAAAACGTAAAGTGGTAAAAAATTTAATCGTTGCATAAGCTTTATTAAATAATATGAATGATTGCGATGACATTTTATTATAAGAATAAGCTCTTCATCCTTTTTCAGATTCAAAACTTTAGACATAACCGCGCATAACCTTATAATTCGAAAGCTTTGTCCGAACTGTTCAAAATGAGGACGCCAAACTTAAAAGTTACCCAAATTTGGCGTTAACGTTCGCGTTCTTACAACAATGTAAATCCGTACCTTCATCTTTTTTCACGTTTGCGTTCTCGTTAAGCATGTTGTCAATTTGCGATGTTGAAAACCATGTTGATCGTCTATAGATAGATTGAAATTTCATGTTGGTGCGTATGTTCGAGTAAAACCAAAAAAAAATTGATTTTTGTTAACTTGATTATCAACCCTATGTCGCTAACAAAGTTGATCGTCTGTAGGCCGCTTTAACGTATCTATGAATTGTGCACAAGCCTTTCCGGTCGTACGGATGGTGAGCTTCTGATGCTTTACATTTATGTGCGAATGTGAATACGTTCGTTAACAACGTTTTATTGTAAGTTACACACGCAGTATCTGTACTTACAGCACAAAATCGTTGCTTCTTATCTATTCGCATATACTTAGACTTTAAATACGTTGTACGTTTAATAAAACAGACGCAGTAGCAGATTTATTATGTCATTTAATTTACTCGTCCTTTCTTAATATGTTTTACAGTATATTATATAGAAGCCGTAGAACTGCGAGCTTATGCGAGATGTGTTCATTTAGAATTTGTGTAAATGTAGAATTCACTTTATTAAAATCCTTTCCGAAAAATAAATCCATGGTAATCCTGGAAGCTAAAGCCGAGGCTAAAATAATGCTAAATTATAGTAAGTATTGAAACCGTTACTTAAGTGGAGAAAATAGAAAATATTTGATAATAGAGGGGTATCCCCAATTTATGCTTGCAACTAGGAATGGCAACGATGTATCGATGTTTTTGAAACATCGATGTTTGACATTGATTCATAGAACCATCTATGTTTTACGTCGATGTTTTGCTAGTCGATGTATCGAACCATCGATGTTTTTGCAACAATTTTTTGTTGATGTCGATACATCGATGTTTTCTAAAAATTTGCCATCCCTACTTGCAACTACTCCAGTACTAGATGTTTATTGACAATTAGAGAGGCTGCGACCGGTTTCGATCAAATTAAGATCATCAAACACAAAAGTAGGTAGGTATAAGTTACAAATCTTAGTAAAAAACGTTACTTACAATGTACTTCCAATGTTTTGGATTACCAAATCACGTTTTTTTTTTACTAAGTTTTGTAACTTATACCTACCTACTTTTGTGTTTGATGATGATCTTTATTTTATCGAAACCGGTCGTATAGCCTAATAAACATCTATTACTGGAGTTGCAAGTTAATATCAGTTACACAAGTTATTTTTTGTATTGCCCAACGTGGGGCGCCAATTTGTTTTGGATGTGTGTCTCGGAGGTTATGAAATTTGAGTTTTCCAAAGTTGGGTTCGGCTCCATTCACTCTTTGGAATAGCCGAATGACTAAAGAGCGTTTAGAGTGAAATGAGTCAATAGAATTGAATAGCTGAACGCAGCTCAAGTAACTAAACGCACTCCAAAAACACCACCTAAACATTCAAACATTGCATATTCCAAATTACAAAAAAGTATCGAGTGCAGTTTTGTTTTAAGTTGTCTTACACTCACAGCTAATATGTAAATGAGTCTGATCTGCAATATTATTATTAAAGCTGTACCTAAAGTAATTGTTAATCGGCATAGTCACAGATATTGATTAATGTATGGGTAGTTGTACTCTTTTTAGTTGCGCTGATATAATTTTTCGGCATGATACTCGTAATACGTTAATAACATTTATTTTATTGGCATTGTTTTTTTTAACATTCGTAATGTAATTCTGTTTGGTTGCGTTGCTATATAACGGGACATTGCGAGAGAGCTGTAATTCGTTGAAATTTTGCGATAAACCCTACTCGTTTCCAATATAGATCATTAATTAGGCACTAATATCTGGTACTGAATGAATATAGGAAGATTTGTTTGGGTTAATTTTGTGATCTATCATTGAAGACCACGTTTGACATAAACTTTTAGGTGAAATTACAAAAATATCGAATTCAGTTTTGTTGTAAGTTGCCTCATCGTTAATTTATGAGTCTGCAGTACTTCAGCTGACATTATTGCATTGACAATTTAATATTATAAAAGCTGTACCTAAAATAATTGCTGCCCCACGCATCATCAGTCACGCAGTCAGAGATATTTATTAATGCAGGTACTCGTATTAGCTACGCTGATATAATTTTTCGGTATGATAACGATAACACTTTGATAATATTTATTTTATATGCATTGTGTTTTCCTAATTACTTATCGTTGCGAGCATATATTAAGGTGCGTTACCAGGTATTGCGAGAGAGCTGTAATTGGTTGAATGTAGTAACTTAAACCGAACTCGTTTCCATTAAATTGCTAAATTAAGTATAATTTTTCGGCATGATTAGACGTTGATAATATTTATTTTATGCATTGTTTTTTATTCGTAATTTACTTTTATTAAGGTGCGTTTCCATGTATGGCGACATTTTTCGGCATAACACGTTGATAATATTTATTTTATGCATTATTTTTTTAACATTCGTTATTTACTTTTATTAAGGTGCGTTTCCAAGTATGGCGACATTGCGAGAGAGCTGTAATTGGTTGAATGTAGTAACTTAAACCGAACTCGTTTCCCTTATATCGCTAAATTAGGTATAATTTTTCGGCATGATAAGACTTTGATAATATTTATTTTATGCATTGTTTTTTTTACATTCGGGATTAACTTTTATTAAGGTGCGTTTCCAAGTATGGCGATATTGCGAGAAGCTGTAATTGGTTGAATGTAGTAACTTACACCCAACTCGTTTCCCTAAAATCACTAAATTAGGTGTAAGTTTTCGGCATAATAAGACGTTGATAATATTTATTTTATGCATTGTTTGCTTAACATTGGTAATTTTCAATTTTATTAAGGTGCGTTTCCATGTATGGCGACATTTTTCGGCATAACACGTTGATAATATTTATTTTATGCATTATTCTTTTAACATTCGTGATTTACTTTTATTTAGGTGCGTTTCCAAGTATGGCGACATTGTGAGAGAGCTGTAATTGGTTGAATGTAGTAACTTAAACCAAACTCGTTTCCCTAAAATCAGTAAATCAGGTATAATTTTTCGGCATGATAACACGTTGATAATAGGTATTTATTTTATGCATTGTTTGCTCAACATTCGTAATTTACAATTTTATTAAGATGCGTTTCCATGTGTAGCGACATTGCGAGATAGCTGTAATTGGTTGAAATGATTGATACTGAATATGTGTCATTTTTTTGCATGTAGGCCAATAAAATCGTAGATTGAATCTTGTGTGTGACACGATTGGCAGCCTTGAGGCTTCGCAGTAATCTACGCTCTTGCGAGAATTCTGGTCGAAAACACTGAAAACCTCGCAAAGTTTTTAGCAATGTCACACTGGCAATTAGAGCTCTCGCAAAAACGGTTGCGACCTTCCCTGCGTCTGGGTCCTCTAGGACTAATATCATGGAGTTCATTCCACCCGGAATACATTTTTATTCCGCAAAATACAAATAATGTTAATAGGAAATGTTAGAAAAGAAAAGGGTCTTAATGAATTTTTTATGACCTACATAAAGAGTAATGAAAAATTCATTAGCCCACTGAGTTCATTTTATTTTTTCTATACAGGGTGTCTCAACTAAAACTGTTCCATTTTATTTGGGACAAGAGCAATTTCATTGAAACCAAGTATTGTCTCTTAGACAATGTTAGGCAACCACTATTACACATTTGTCCAAATATGAATCTTTAATTTATCACGAACTTGCCGTAAGCTAATAAGTTAAGCTCGATTGATACCATCAGAGCAGCATTGTAATTTTGTCTTCTGGAGAATACATAACTATTTTTAAAATTGCTTATTTACTCAAGCTGATCAATGAAATATTGAATGAACACAATGAAGTTTCATTTGAGAGAATGATATTTATTTGCATTCTTGGTTGCCTACCATGCTGGTCCCAAATAAATTGGAACATAGGGAAACAACACATGTAGCGTCCTAAATGCTATGTTTCATTTTAATTGAGACACCCTGTATGTATACATGTAACACACAACAACCTAAGAATTGCAAAACAAACAAGTGCTACGCGGTGCTAAGTTATTGATTGATTGTACCCGTTGACAGCAACATGTATACACGGGTGCTGGAAGTTTTTTGTTTTGTTTAATGTTTTTTCAATGTAAATTGTTGTTAAGTCTTAAAAAGTTTACAACATTTGTTAGAAATGTTCGACAATCTCGTTCTACATTTATTATTCTGGAGAGCAAAGTGTAAATTAAGTATCGCCATAAGAGTTCTACATCAGGGACGAATGGCATTCGGGAATTCACCCTCAGCATTGGAGCAATATAGCACGTTTCGTTTCGGTTTACAGCCATGTATAATACATAAATTGCGGTTTTATAAATGTAGCAGTAACTCTATACTTACGAGCTATGTAAAGTGCTTGCTTACTGGTGCTGTTTATACTTGTGTGCTTGTGTGCAGTAGTATAATGTTGAAGATGCATATACATGTCCCGGAGAACGAGAAGTAAGGATCCATCCACGAGGCGAGGACGCTTTCGATTTATATTTACTCATAATGCATCAAGAAACGACGGGAAACGCAAACTCGTACATGAAATGCTGGGCTCTCATCATGATGCCTCATTCTAACATCTGTGGAGTTTTCCGTATTTAGATTAATGTCATAATACGTTCACGAACCTTATTCGGATGGAAGTTACATAATATCCGGGAGTGTTGCAGGAAAGTTCTGGATTACCGATTCACAATATTCATAGAAAGCGCAACATGATGCGCACTCAACGGAAGTACACTTTCTTCTGTTCGATATAATTATAGTACAATAAAAAGAAAATTTAACAACAGTAAAATTTGAACCCTAATGCCTTATTTGAGTGCACTGTTTTAGGTAATTCATGTGAATGTCCCTAGAGTACTGATGCCGTCAATATTGTTGAAGAAACTCATATTTACTGAAATTTATTGTACTTTTCGGACAGTTTTTCGAAAATGTCTTCCTATATTCCACTCCGGCTCATGCATAGTATAGCATTTATACTGCATTCGGCGAACACATTCACTAAGTGCTCCTCCCACAAATTCGTGGCAAATTTGAAATGACTTTGTTGCTATTGGTTAGCATGTTGCACGCAGCTCGTAAAGGACGGTTTATGATTGACATAGACATAATATAAGTTTTTAAGTTTTGAAGTAATCCATAAGATTTTAATTTGAAGCTGCTCGATAAAATTATAGTACACATGGGAGAACAATAAAAAGAAATTCAAAAGCAGTAAAACTGCATACTGCAGTTTAAACCAAAGGATTAGGTAACTCATGCGAATTTCCGTAGACTAGAGGACTTATGTCGTCAATATTGATTGGAGAAACTCATATTAACTGAAATTTATCTTATACTTTCCGACCAGTTTTTCGAAAATCTGTACCTACATTCCGCTCCGGCTCATTCATAGTATACAATTTATTCTGCGTTTGCCGAACACATTCACCAGTTTGAAATGATTGTTGCTATTGGTTAGCGGTTAGCGTGTTGCACGCAGCTCGTAAAGGTTTATGATTGACATAATATAAGATTTTATTATTCATGATTAATGACTTAAGCCATAATATTAAACAATTACGCATATCAAAAGGTAAAAAATAACCTCAAAAAAATAATTGCAGTCTCAGTCATCATTTCCGTGGCTAGCTCATCTACAACCTTATTGGCTAGTAATAGGAAATATTCCATATGAGTTGAGAGTTGGCTCACTTCTTTCTATATCTAGCTCTTATGTTAAAAGATTAATTCCGGAATCATAAACCTTAACATGGCAATTTACATACTTGAATCTTGATTAACTATTTATGTTATATCCTATGTTAATATTATGTCAATCATAAACCGTCCTTAAGATGCGTAAAGTTTGTGCTTAAATTTTGATTATGAACTACTTCATTTTATCTTTTTGAATTCTCGCTAGTGTTTTTTATGTTTACATTTGTGAAACTGGTTGATGCGCACTATGTACTGCGCCATCAAACCGCCCACTAGCAATATATTTCCTGAATGTGTTCAGCGAACGCAGTATAGCGTAGTTTTTCATTGAAACGCACTCTGTAAGGAAATAGGAATCCTACATTTTGTAAAGAATTTAAATCGGGGATGTCTATAATTCGTTCGCCGAACACGTGCAACAAGATTGCTAGTAGAGGCGCTTTGATTGCGCAGTACATTGTGCACCTCAACCAGTTTCACACGTTAAATATTAAAAACACGAGCGAGAATTCAAAAAGATGAAAGAATGTCGATCATAATCAAAATGCAAACTTGATATTTACCTGTTTGACAAAGAGGCGACATACTAGCTGCGTGCAACAGGCTAACGAATAGCAACAGTCTATTCAAATTTGGTGCGCATTTGTGGGAGGCGCACATACTGAATGTTTTCGCCGAACGCAGTTTAGAGTTGGATTGGCTAGCTTAGCTACAAAGGGCACATTTCCTTTTTATTTTAATCTCTTGATGCATCCTGCAGAATAAATTATTATGGCTATATCTGTTTTAAATCCGGAAACTTTGCACATTAAAATGGAATAGGAGCGTAGGCAAGGAAGCAAATAAAAATACCTTGAAAGAAGCGTGCGAAAAAAATGTTATTCACTTTCACTTTTTATACTTTATATACGCTTGCTTTTACGTTTATCAGCGCCTTTTTTTCTTCTTTGCAATTTCTTATTTCTCGTGTTACTTTAGCGTAAATAAATTTACCTTCAAGCGAATCATCGATCTAATGAACGTTAGAACAGCGCTTTTTATATCCATCCATGTTTGAAGATTATGTTGTTAAGTTAAATCCCATTTTATTGAGCGGAAAAATTTGATTAGATATAACAAAGCAAATGAAGATTGTTTGCTTTGCACATTGCACATATTTTTTACTCCTTCATTCTTACGTTGTGAAATTATATCTGTTGTGTAAAGAACGGTTTATGATTGATATAGGATTTTCACTTAGAAAATAATCCATAAGATTTAAATATAAAGGACGGTTTATGATTAACATAATAATTACCTCATTCACATATCGTATTCAAATCGAACTGAATACGATCCGACTTCACAGGCAAAAAAACGGATATTGAGTCCGAATCCAAACTCAAGGTCGATTTGCTTATTTCTGGGACCGTATCGTATCGAACTTGCATGTAAACACGCTTAATTCATGGATGGAATCGAAACGTGCGCATTATACGCCGAGGCTGAGGATGGTAAAACATGTGAAAAGGTTATGTACGCGAGTTGTCAGTCCAGTTGTCAGTTGAACTGAGGATTGAAATCTATTTCAGTTCTAAGCCATGTAAACAGGTCCGTCTTTAGATTTTGGATTGAAGTCTGATCGTATTCAATTCGATTTGAATACTATAGGTGAATGAGGTAAATAACATAGAATATAACATAAATAAGTTTCTGAATTGCCATGTTACGGTTTATAATTTCGGAATTAATTCAGAAGTTTGCCCATCCTCAATTCTTATGGAATATTTCCTATTCCTACCCAATGAGGTTGAAGATGTTCAACAACTACGTATACCATGGTTACGGAAATGATGACTGAGATTGCATTTTTTTGGAGGTTATTCTTTGACTTTTGACATGCGTCCTGGTTCAATATTATTGATTGTCTTAATAATAGTGAACCGAGAGTCTTTTTCGGTTTATGATTGATGACATATTGCACAAGGACGCATGTCAAAAGTCAAAGAATAACATAAAAAATAACGACAATCTCAGTCATAACTACTGTCACGATGACATACGTAGTGCTATGCGCATGCGTGTTCATCTTCAACCTCATTGGCTAGGAATAGGAAATACTCCATAAAAGTTGAATGTTGGCGAACTTTGATGTCAAGCGCTTATGTTAAGAAACTAATTCCGCAATCATAAACCGTAAAATGGCAATTCACCTAAGATTCATAGACTTAAACTTTTTTTTGCTATGTCTTATGTTAATATTATGTCAATCATAAACCGTCCTTTAGGATTAGTTCATTTTCTATAATTTTATTCAATCATAATCTCCGAGGGGCAGGTATATTGTTGTTGCTGATTCGAGATATTCTCAGGGGTCCTAAAAGTTGATTACGAAAATTTTATAACTTCTTTTATCACTGTGTGTCCTAATTAAGGATCATGCTCATAATGAGCCGGATCTAATGGGGACATTATCTTTTAATTGCTATAAACGAGCGCATAAATTAACAAAATATTATAGTTAATTAGTTTGCACTAGGAAGGATGTGGGCATAAAGCAGGCGCGGATCCAGGGAGATGGGTCATGGGGGTCATGACCCCCCACCCCCCTAAAGTTAATGTAACTTCATTAAATTGTTACTTTGAACCAAAACATTATTTTTGTCCAAAAACAAAATAATATTTTGCTAGTACCACACTCCTACTGAGTCATGTGACCCCCATGTCATATGACAGTTCATGTAAGCCTTTACATATGTGTTACACTTTTTTGGTCCTTCAGTTACCCATTTGTACTTATTTCAAACATTTTACTGCGTCGTAATCGTCCCAAGTTGTTTCGTTGTTGGTTCTCGATTGTTACGATTATAGCGTCGATATACAACTTACTGTAAAAACAAAACCGACGACGCTACTAGGCGACGAGTGAAGTAAAGTGCGGATGTACAATATTGTTGGATGTATTTTTAAACAAAAAGGGTCAAGGATTACTGCCGACCGGTTGTTTCTGATAGTTTGATAGTTTTAGTGATCTCCGGATAATCGGGACACAAAGCGCAAGCATATGGAAACCTTACAGTGTTAAACAAACGAATGTGTAGGATTGTAGCAAATAGTATGTGCCAGACAGCGAAAAGGAGTCGTATATTTTTGTACGAAACGATTGGATCATTCGAAGCGTTGAAAGAGCCGGCCATGTGAATGCGGACGTGGAGTGTACTCTCTCGCCTGACAGTAACAGTAAAATTCGCTAAATGGCTGGACATAGAGGCAAAGTGCCCACTTTACGGTCCGCTCGTTTAGATTATTGGCGTATACGTTTTGGGAGTTTTTTTTATTCGTGGCTCTTGAAACAATACCACACTAAACCAAGGGCTCAAAACATGCTTGGCGTATGGCGGCGTTTCTATGCTGTAATTTTGGGCTTTAGAACATCTAAAAAAGCGTATTTAACCAAGAAGGGATTCTGAAAAGAGAAGCATTTTATATTTTTATTGTTTGTAGAATATACAGAGCGTTTATTTTACCGTGGAACATAGCATGTAGTATACGCAATGTTTGCAGGTAAAATAAACGAGTCAAACTCATGGCAGTGACAATGCATGATCAAAGTAATTAATTTTTATGAATTGAATTGATTGTTCACAAATTGTTTTTCAATCGTTATAACTTATTTCTCAAGGATTAGGTCTTTCAAATAACTCACACAACTCGAATCTCGATTCAACAACGCAGTTTGCACTGATGCACTGACTTGTCATCATGGTGTGTGGTGTGTCGTCGTCCGTTCCACATCCAGGGCCGTTTTATGCCTATCGTAGGCCCTAGGCACTAAACTCTCGTAGGCAGGGACGGACTGGGAATTGCAACCGGCCCGCGAAAATTTTTTGTGAGCAGCCTCACGATTGCATATTAGTAAATGCTATATGCAAGAGCGGTGACCAAAAAAAGCTCTCAAGTCTCAATTAGTAAATGCTATTTCGTATATGCGAGAACGCGGTGACCAAAAAAAAGCTCTCAAGTCTCAATCAAAGCGCAACCCAGGTGAGGTGACAGGTGACCAAAAAAAAAGCTAAAGCTTTCAAATTTCCAATCTCAGTCTTCGTAGGCCCTCCAATTTTCATCTCACTCTTCGTAGGCCCTCCAATTTTCGTAGGCCATAGGCACAGTGCCTATAGTGCCTAATGGATAATACGGCCCTGTCCACATCCCCACTCTTTCCCCGTTCGTCGGTGTGTTTTTAGCAATACAAATCCGCAATTCCCCACTAACATCATTTTAACTCGTTTATTTTACCATCTCACATAGGAACACAGCACATGCTATGTTCGACGGTAAAATAAACGCACGGTATATGTATAAATTTTCCTATAATATGCATAGCTATTTTATTAAAATAGAAATAATTTGTAGATTATAACACACATGGTGTTGTGTTGTAGTACAGAAATACTTTTGAATTGCGTAGTTTATATTCCTAATGGTTTTATGGCGTGCTCCAGTTTGGTGTAAACTGGAAATGATTCCGCGAGTGATTCGCATTAACATTTTCATTAGTTTCTTACTTTTACTTTGCTATACTATTTATTTATAAAAACTAAAAACAACAATGTTCTGACATTTATGAGTGTAACATGTTTGCACTTCACCATATATAAGTATATTTTTTAATTTTTTAATGTTAATGCGATTATTTTAAGTTCAAAATGCTCACGTCCACGTCACGTTTGTATGTAACACATTACTTGATGGATAATCTTTTTTTTTTTAATTTTTATTAAGAAAACGACAACGTGAACAAATCTGAGGTATTTATACGTACAATCTAATAAAGGCCGTATTAGACGGTCAATTTTCTTTGAAAAGCTGCTTTAAAAGATCTCTTTTTAAACATTTTATCAGAAACCATTTTTATGTCGATTTTATTCAATATACACATTAAGAATAAACTATAGGATTTTGCGCAGTACCCACGAAATTTTTGGAATGCTTCCCTTCAGCTGATTTCCCTCTGAGTCAAAAGCAGGCGCGGATCTAGAACAATATTTCGGGGGGCGGTCATATGGGTCAGTACCTAGTAAATTTTTTTTTGTTCGTGAAGAAAAATAATGGTTTGGTTCGGACTAACAGTTTTCTTAAGGAAACTTATAACTTTCCCCCCCCCCTCCCCCCCACCATGACCCCCCTTGGATCCGCGCCCTGCTGGTCAAAAGTTGAATAAAACAGTGTCCAACTGAGTTTCTCTGAAGTTTTACAGTGAATAAAACTCAGCTAATATGAGTACCTCAATTTTGACACAGTTTTTAAACAGCTGATTTTAATGTTAACCCAGCTTTATTATGACATTTTCATCATTCATCATTCACTGCAAATATCTACTGCAATGAATCACAAGAACCTCTCAAAACATGAGTTCCATGTTGGTGCTTGGCAGCAACTATGTCATTCAAATAAAACATCAAATGCGCATGCGCTTGTGCAATGAAACATTTTTTTAAAGTACATATATCAATCGGTCCAACATATGGCTTCTGGATTTTGCATATAAAAAGTAAATACGTTTTTCATATTTCTGCTTTCCAAATAGATTTACAGCAAAACTGAAAGACTAAAAAAAAAAGGGTTTCTACTGTAGATAATGTTATTACACCTACAGAAAAAGTTTTTTCTACACCTATTTAGTTATATGGTCCTTATTACCATTTTTGAGTGATTAATGGTACCTATAACTCACTACCGTGAGTTATGGATTTTCAGAAATCACTGCAATTAAATAACATTGATCACGTATTCAAGTTCAACAAGATTTAACAAATTTTAAGTGACCGATTCAACTTATCTATATGATCTGAGATCTTGAAAGAACCTGAAGAATTCCGACCATAGCTCGATGTGAATCGCCCGCCATATTGTTTCACTTGTTAGTTAGTGCTCGTTCGTTGCTTCATCGAGAAATCGCAATTTGTATTTTGTGTTAAAAATAGTGCAAGGTGTAGAAAAAGCATAGTATTATATTCGCGATTCTGGCCATTGCACACTCGGATTAATTGCGCCACTTGCCTTGCGGCTCGTGAGCTCATACATCATCGTCGTGAGCAATGGCTGTCATAATCGCTCATATAATAATATACTATTGTAGTTTCATTTTTATATTGCAATTAATTCGGGATGCAGTTTCTTGATGTGAAATCTTTACCATAATCATATTAACAAATTATTCTTAACATTGGAAACATTGGAAAATTTTTATTCCAAATTTAATTTTTCAAAATGATGTGTGTAGAAAGTAAATATTTCTATACAATATCAGCACTATCAAGTAACGAACAACAATTAATCGAGCACGCAGTTAAATTAAATGACAACAAACTAAACCCTGAAACAACTATTAAAGCACACACACTTAATTTCTGCAGTACATATAGAGTGATTGAAAATGATTAACATATACTGGTATACTTGGTTGAAATTATAGATAGCGAGTCATACATAAATAACCTAGTTGGTTGAGATTAATGTGAATAAATATTAAATGATCTGTTTTGCGTTTTTATGAATTGCTCATTAACTATCAATCATTTTAAATCACTCTGTATAGAGCTGTAAGTATCTAACTAATGTAATTAACAACCAATTTACATATAGTGTGTTATATGGTTTGTTCAAGCTATGATATGAACGTTAATGCTACACTAAGTAATTATGAATTTAGTAATTGCGTAACGCACCCTATATATTTACAACGCACCCTATACATTCACAACGCACCCTATAAATTTAACAACGCACTCATTGACATACGTCAATCGGGTCAATCGGCCTTACAAAAGTAACCGCACGGTGTTATAATATTCCTGGAGGGAAGGTATTGATACAACTGTGATACGATAGGTCCGCCATATTGTGTTGCACTATTATAAACTAAAACCATAAAATGTAGATTACCCACAATACACTAGTAACGCGAGACTGTAGTCTCTATCAAATTTCGTGCCTTTTAGGTGCAACACAATATGGCGACTTTATATTCTCTCTATTGACTTCTATCTCTATGGGTTGGGTAACCGTAACAAAGTTAAGAATAATAATTTTCTAAACACTTCTCAGATTATTAAGTAAGAGATATCAGTTGTACAATTAATTTTAAAGTAATACTTAAACCATTATTGTAAACTCAATCGATTTTGCTAAATACATATTCGAAGGCTCGTTGCCTATGTAAATACGTTAAGTGTCTTGCATACTTGTCTTCAATTACTTACCTTACCGCCCATCACATAATTAATTAAATTACTCACTCATTACGATTGTATTATTTATATGCTTTACAGTGCTGTAATGCTCATTAACCAACAAATATTTTAATGCAATTTATATTTTCTGCGTGCATGCGCCTTTCCTTCATGAAATTCACTGAAGTTTTGCTTTCATCCTACTCGTGCACTTAAATATAAGATTGCAAATTATAATGTTTATTGTTTTATTCCAATATAAATGTTCAAATCAGTGAAATGGTGAAGTCATGCGTCTAATATTAAAATTTACTGTACCTATACATGAACTACAATAGTATATTATTCAATGAGCCTATAATGCAGGCTATTATACGCGAGGGCAAGTTTACGACACGAGGCGACGCGAAGCGAGCCGAGTGTAGTAAAGCCCGAGCGTATTAATAAT
>JARJEB010033164.1:0-12442 GCA_030264535.1 Liometoxenus newtonarum | reverse complement strand
GCATAACTGATACTGTTCGTTTTACGACTCACTGAACGTCCGTGGTGCAGTTGCACAAAGAACTACGGAACTACATACGTGCTTTTAATTGTCTCTGCCGAGGGTTAGAAAAGTTTAACCTTTTAGCGTGAAATGGTACACAGAAAGCTTTAAACGCTATAACTTTAACGTGTGCAAAAAGTTAAGCACAAAGAAATGTACCTTTTGTGATGCGAAAATGACCTTGAACACAGTTACTTTTTTAGTAAATTTAGTTGGCCCCACTGAAATTTTAAGATTTGTAAAATATTAGCGTAATTCCAATCCGAACAACTAATTAACCATATAAATGGTTCACAACTGCAGACTAGGTCATTCTTAATGTGTTAAGTTATAAGTATGAGTTATATTTCGTCAGGATTTTTAAGCATTTTCAAATACCTGATTGTATGGTGTGGTCGGCCATTTTGAAAGTTAAAAGTCACTACTAACTTGAGCTTATTCTTGCCTCCAAAAATGCCACCAAAAAACAAAAATGTTCTAACTTCTAACCCAACATGTATCTGTGAGTCAGCTAGAAACATATAGAAAGAAGAAAATAAAGCACATCAAAAATATTGTGAGTGTCGAAAAATGTGAATAAATCTACAACGTTTGATAAGTGTCATTATTGTGTATATCTATATGATAACAGTTTATTTTTCTGTTGTTGGTTGTTAATTATTGTCTACAAAATGGTTGAATGCACGATAAACGGAATACCGGTAAAATTCCCCTTCGAACCGTACAATATACAAATGGATTACATGTCCAAAGTAATCGAATGCCTTCAAAATGGCCAAAACGGAGTATTAGAATCACCAACAGGCACCGGGAAGACAATGGCACTGTTATGTTCATCCCTGGCATGGCTCGAAGTGAAAAAGGCACAGATGCAAGCGGAAATTCAAACTAAACGCTTCCTCGGCGGAAATGATGGAAACTTTGATCCAATGCTTGACAATGTATTAGGACAATTGAATTCGCTTGCTGGAATGAATCCCGGAAACAGCGGGGCGTTTGTTCAATTGCCCCAAATCATCTACTCATCACGCACTCATTCGCAACTTTCACAAGCAATGAACGAACTTAAACGCACGTCTTACAAGCACATGAAGGCAAGCGTTTTAGGCTCCCGGGAACAAATGTGCATCCATCCCGAAATCAAAGAACTAGAAAACAATTCTCTCAAAATACAGATGTGTCGCATGAAAGTCCGAGGGCGGTCGTGTTTGTATAACAATAACGTCGAACGCGAGAAAGACAATCCGGTTTTTACGGAGAACTGTGTCATCGACATCGAGGACCTTGTTAAATTCGGCGATTCACAAAAGTTCTGCCCGTATTATATGTCAAAGGAGCTTAAACAAAGGGCGGATATTGTGTTCATGCCGTACAACTATTTGTTAGATCCAAGAGCGCGTAAAGCACTTGGTGTTGAACACTCAAACTCTGTTGTTATCTTGGATGAAGCGCATAATGTTGAAAAGATGTGCGAGGATGCGGCTTCCCTTCAAATTAAGAGCACTGATATCACGCTTTGTATCGAAGAAGCTACCGATGTAATGAAAGCGATTACCGATGAAAAAAATGATTTTGTGTTCGACGAGTCGCCACCTGATTTCTCCGCTGAAGAGTTGATGATGCTAAAGGGAATATTTTTAAAGTTTGAAAGCGCTTTGGACGCTGTTGACATAGGAAATTCGACGGAAGGCAAGGCTTTCGATGGAAACTACATTTTTAAATTGTTTGATGCTGCTGGTGTTACCGATAAGAATAATATGATGGTGTCCAATTTGATTGATCGCATTTGTACGTTTCTGGCGACTGTTCAAGATGGAGGTCCTTTTCATCGCAAGGGACATGGCATGCAACTATTTGAAGATCTATTGCGGATTACTTTTGCTAGCACGGAGCCTGATTTCAAAGAGAAATTGCAAAAATGTTACAGGCTTCATATCAGGATAGAAGGCGATGTGAAGGATTTTGGACAGAAAAGCAATTGGTTGAGTAAGGCCACTGCGAGTAAAAGTGAGTGTCGTGTATTGAGTTATTGGTGTTTCAGTCCAGGTTTCGGGTAAATAAATCAATACTTTTCTAAGTCACTGCGAATTAAGCAATCAATAACATTTTCTAGCATGAACATGTTAATGCGACAAGGAATAAAATGTGTGATACTCACAAGTGGCACTCTCGCTCCTTTGAAACCACTCATCACCGAACTGGAGCTCGATGTTGATGTCCGACTGGAGAATCCACATATTGTCAGTGGCGATCAAGTCTGCGTCAAGATTTTATCCAAAGGACCAGATGGTACATTACTTAATAGCAGTTATCAAAACAGGTTATAAATTCTTTGATTTCCTTTAATTTTAATTCTTTGAAAATTATAAAATGGCCCTTTAGTTGTAGTTTGTGCAAGCATGTAAGAGCATGCGCAGTAGATTCCGAACTGTTATAGTTTGTGCCATCGCGCTTGCGCAAACAATCATTTTATAAGAGCATGCGCAGTAGATTGCGAACTGTTATATTTTGATAATATTTTTTTATGCTTTGAAAATAAACTTGAAATATTTATGCTTCTAGGACCAATCCTGCATATATAATGTCTTTGGGAATGACAATATCCAATTTAACGCGGATGATACCAGACGGGTTACTTATATTCTTCCCTTCATATCCAGTAATGAAACAGTGTCAAGAACGGTGGCAAGAGGAAGGTCTCTGGGCGAGTATTTGTGAGCAAAAGCGCATTTATGTGGAGCCACGCGAAAAGCAAGCGTTTGCTGAAGCAATGACCAATTATTATAATGCAATCCACGAGCCGGGGAGCAAAGGTGCCATATTTATGGCCGTGTGTCGCGGCAAAGTGTCCGAAGGTTTGGATTTCATTGATATTAACGGACGAGCCGTGATTATCACCGGCTTGCCGTACCCACCGATGAAGGATCCAAGAATTATACTAAAGAAACGATATTTGGATGTGTGTCGTGCAAGAAACAAAGAGGTATGTTGAGAGCTGTCGAAACAAGCGTAGTCATAACTTCATTTTTGTGCTTTTGCACTAGCTCTTGTAGTATTTCACATTTTAATAGGTGATAAATTTTCTCGTAGTATTTGAGTGGCGAAGAATGGTATAGCTTGGAAGCAACAAAAGCAGTAAATCAAGCAATTGGTCGTGTCATCCGTCATGGCAAGGATTACGGCGCGATAATTTTATTGGACTCGCGTTTTAACAATGCGCGAATCATTAACCAAATGTCATTGTGGCTGCGTTCACATGTGAAGAACGTTAACAACTACGGAGAGATGGTGCGAGAGCTGCGTGGGTTCTTCCGAGATGCAGCAAACAAGTTTCCGGTCAGCGAATGCAAAAATCCGGCCGATAAACTTACGATTACGAAAAGTACGAGCTTTACGGAGGTGCCTCGTTACAGGAGAGGTGTCGGTGGACCTTCTAGGATAAATGAAGTGAAAATTAACAAACGCGGAGCGAACCTTCTCGAATCGGCTTTCAAGCGTACCAAGTTTTCAATTAAAAGCAACATACCATGTGGTGGTAGTGGTAAAAATGATGAAAACGTTGAAAATAGTACTGAGAATGTTGTAGCTAAAGTGTCCCAGCAAGGCCTTCCAAGTATCGAAGACATCAAAGAGTATTTGACATTGGTAATTATAGTCGCCATTTGCTATTGCACTTATTTATCTATCTTCTAAGTATTTGGACGAAAGAAACTGCTAAAAAAACATATCAATGTTTATAGGTACAACGCAACTTGTCAGCTGATGAGTATAAAGTGTTTATAACATCATTGACGAAATATCTGGAAAAAGCGGACTTGGATGCGGTCTTGTCAACTTTACAAGCCATCTTTAACGATCAACCTACTCTCACTTATCTGCTAACTGGCCTGAGGAACTTTCTACGGCCAGAACACAGAGAGAAATACGATAAGTTTTTAGCCAAATTTACCATTTGACTTGCGAACTTACCTTAAGGCAGCGCTTCTCAAACGGTGGGGCGCCTAAACTGTATAGGGGGGCCGTCGAATAAACGAAATAAATGAACAAAGTATCGGCAACGTAGGTAGCCAATATTTCCAAATCTAGTTAAATAAGTTCCTGGCTATTGGGTTATACTCTTCTATTTTATGCAGGGGGGCGCAGAATTACTGAAGGTCAAAAAGGGGGGCGCAGAATTACTGAAGGTCAAAAAGGAGGGCGCGAAATACAAAAGTTTGAGAAGCGCTGCCTTAAGGTATTAACACCTTTTTTATATTATCTTATTTGTTTATCATTAATTCATTATTGTTTCTTTGTTACATTCTTTACAAAGTTAATATAAAATATATTCACACCATCACACCACACACAAAGTACATATTTTTTAGTATAAAATTGAAAATTATTTTGTACTGAGCAACTTAGGGCATTGTTGTTGTCAAGTTACAGAAAACAACCATAAAACTGCCAATCTTTCACGGTATGGTTTCATTTTCTATTTAATTTTTAACCTTTTGAACTATACAGAGTGTTCGTTAGCATCTGTACATAATACTTCTTTATTTAAATGACAGTTTCTTTTGATGGTGACGTCGCTCTCAAGTCAGATGACGGTTGATATTGATACTCATTATCTCGTTTAAAACTTCCACCATTCAGTGGTGGCGTTCCTTGCGAAGGAATGTCTGAATCTCTTCTGTAAATTAAATTATAAGAACGTCTGTCTATAAGCATAAATAAAAATGAAAAATTCTTACAATGCTTGCTGTTCCATATGCAATTCGGGGTTAGTGGTGGTTGTTGTGGAACGAATGCTTTCATCTTCATAGTAACCAGTTGGCAGTGAAGATTTCAATGCAGCCTCGCGTGCTTTTGATGGTGGAGGACTATAATAAAATGCAGCAATTTTTATTAAATAATACAAAGATTAGTAAAATTAAAATATCTACTTACTGGAATCCGTAATCTTCTCCAAGTTCATCACTTCGTTTCTTTCTTAAGAAAAATCGATAAGCAATATATACCAAGATAATGATAATCGACACTGTGACTGTTAACACGATTGCCCATGTGTATCCAGCCGTTCTGGATGAGTATTCCTGTTGTCCTGCAATGAGGAAGAGGCAACATGTTATCATTCCACAATTTAGGAAATTGCTTCATTGCTCTCAATCTTTGTTCAAATTTTATTAGCAGCATAATTAATAAAATTCCCTAGCATGTGGAATAGATAAACTAATAATAATCGAATTTATCCTTTTTAAAATTATTTATTCAAGTTTTTGTTACGATATAACACTTGTTCAGGCATATAGATAATATGATTTCCCCGCTTTTCCAACTACAAACCCCATTAAAAGCAGGCTTTGTGTTTTCGAGTTTAAACTGGAATTGCATTACAAAATGGCAGCAACATCTTTTAATAGACTTTGTAGAAAAAAAGAATGCGTGTTCAAATGACATAAATACCTAGTTACATTAATGATTTCAATTAATAGAGTAAAAGTATGTTTCTAAGTTATTATCAGTTATTATTCCACATGCTACTTAATTTCTAACTTTGTTTCTCTATAATTAATAAGTCTTTTTCGTTAAATTGTACGTTTCCTCGACTTAAATGTTAAACGTCGGTAACAAACGAGCTCTGACTCGGAAATGTTTCTCTCTGGCTATTAGTGCTCGTTTGAGGTGCATTCCGACTTGGAGTTGCACTCGTTTTATGATTTGATTCCGGCTCGGTATAATCATGCGATCGCGTTTTATTCGGTTTATGCGGAATCGAGTAGATCGGTCCGTTCTCAACAGAATCGCGTGTGTAATATGGTCTGCCGCCGTCAGTATCGCGTTTCATATCGGGACTCGCTTGACCCTGGCTGTACATATCATACTCGCTGTCCAAGTCCATCGGTTTCTCTTCGAAATCGATTTCGGGTAAGCCTTGCAATGGCTCATGTGTGCGATACGATCCATCGTAGAACATTGGTTTCTTAATCGAATCGCTCGTTGAGCTGCGTTCGCTCATATTCGGACTTTTCCAGGATAACGCGAGATCCTCGTCGGAATCGTTAAGTCCGATTTTGTTTAAGCTTAATTTTGAGGCGGCACGCGACGGTGGATTAAGAAAAGCGCGATCATTTTTCACGTAAATACGACGATAGAGTCGCAAACCGATGTACGAAAGTGTAATTAGAACGGCGAGAACTACGAAGAGTATAATGCCGAATGTAATTCCGGCAGTCCGCGAAGAATATTCTTGTTGACCTAAATTAGCAAGTGATTTAAGTATTTTTATGTTTAACAAAAAATTTAGTTATTAGTACTTACGCAAACACTCTGTATATCCGTACACGGGAAGGTCCCATTGTCCATTGGCATAGCACTCTCGCCTCTGGTCACCGCGAAGGATAAAATTCTCATTGCATTCGAAAGTTACCTTGGTACCGGGGATGAAGAGGAAGTTGGATTTGCGGCCGAAACGCGGTGTTTCCAAGACACCGCATGATATCGTCGGGCGATTGTTGATTTCTTTTATGTTCATAATCGATGCGTGATAATTCAGCGTGAAATGAGACAAGTCTCGATTTAGAGTCATGGCGTAATCGTAGGCGCATTGATAGTTGTTGTAACACAAGTCGCGTGTTCTCTGCACATCAATGGACCTATTCGCTGGTATCAGCTGCTCCACGTCCATGATGAATTGCGGTTCGAATGTTCGATTATTATAATAACTTGATGTCCGACCATTTTCGCGATAGAAGAGTGCACGTCCAATTTTCGGATTGTCTTTATCCTCCAGCATCCATTTCTGACCGAATTCACGATAAACCGTACCAAAGTCGTTGATGTTGGTTACCACCGACGTCCGAGTTCCATCGGGTGTTTGCAGATCGTCTATCATATCAAACGACCAATTGCCAAATAATCCAGCCGTCTGATTCTAATAAGAAAACACAATTTTAATAAAACTATACCGTACGTTTATTTTACCGTCGAACATAGCATGTGCTATATTCCTATGTTCGCAGCTAAAATATACGACTCAAACTCATGGCAGTGCGGATTTGTATTGCTAATGCCACAGCGATGGATGGGTAGACAGGTGGAGATTTGGAATGGACGACGACACACCAAAATGACAAGTCAGTGCGTCAGTGTGAGAGCTATTTTGATGATTATTGTAAACTAAATTGACAACTGACAGTAACGACATGATCATAAAAATTAATAACTTTGACTGTGCATCACCACTGCCATGAGTTTGACTCGTTTGTTTTAGCTGCGAACATTGCGTACGCTACTTGCTATGTTCCATGGTAAAATAAACGCTTTGTATATATAAAAAAAAAACAATTGTTTCATTTTCACTTACTATGAATGTCCATGGTAAATACACTCGGGCCGTCATGAAACCTTGATTTTCCACGACCTCAACACCAGCGCCGGAATCAAACATAAGGACAACTTCGGATTGATTCAAGATATACGTAGGAGTATACACCAAGACACCGGGGAAGTGTTGGAATTTCAATGATGGCCGATCGAAGTACACTCGCTTGCCGTCAGCAAGCACATCCAACCGATACCTCCATGTAGCTTCCTTTGGCCGGACACGCACTTCAATCACCGTTGAAGAGTTACCACGTGCCGTGATAGCTGTAAGTTGCGTGGCTCTAACTTCCCCGTAGGCATTCATCGGTAACTTCTCAAATCGCCCTTGGACGTCCAACCTGATATCTTTATTCTCTGTACGTACCAATACAAACTCACCAAGCCCATTGAAAGTATACTCGTAGTCATCAAACGTAACAATGTGCGGATCACCGAACACTCCTGCAACTGCAGGTGGTTGATACGCAACGCAATCTTGCGTTGGCCGACGTTCAAATCGCAGAGTTTCACAACCAACCGATTGTTCACCGGATTCACCACGCACGGAATTATCCTGCCATAAACAGCACAAGTACTTCGGGACAAAGTCGTGGAACCATTGCGAGAGGGTTGGCACCTTGTTGGCTTCATCCCAGGGAAGATAGCCCAAGTTGTGTGATCGGAACGGGCTTGAACCCCACATTTGATCGTATGACATCATCAGGTAGTTGTTTTTATCGTAGCAGCATTGTTGTTCGGATCCTTCTAAACTGGAAGATAAAAGCAGAGATATGTTGTAGCCGTAGGTATCTATATAAAAGACCAAGACATATATATATATCATAATTTTACTTACGTTGGGGAACCACTTCGGACACAATGTACAGCACCCTTGTTGTATCTGCAAGTTGGATTCACGTCTTTGTCGCAAGTAAAGTCAGGCAAAAATCGTCCTTTATCGTTCAACGCATGATGCAATGAACAAGGACACTGGTGTAGTTCATGCGCAAAGTTCTTAAGATACCTATCGTTCTTCAACCAATTGTTACATAGGACAGTTGGCCAATTACGTCCATGTTCCTTTTCCCATTGCGGAGCGAAATACCATCCTAAAGGTATTGGCCGAGACCAAATAACCGGAGTGATTTTAACATCAGAGAAGCTATTGCCATTGCCATTGACATTATTGTCGACTTGGAGGGAATCGGTCAAGTTGATTTGAATGAATCCAAATTTGATGTCACTGTACATTGGGTTATCCCGATTGCGGAAATTGCCTGGCACAATCGTATACTCTCCGTTATTAGCACCTTCACCCAAATAATCGATGTAAACAAATTCAGGCCGAACCGTGCGTTCCCTGTATCCCCACAAAGACATCCTTACAAGCGCAGCTTCATTCGTTGTCAAATTCTGTTTCACCCAAGTAACCTTAATCACATCCGGATACTTTTCGTTCACCTTGTTACCGTCAAAGAAGATCTTCTCCGCTGCGGATGCTGGTGTTTCGATGAAGTATTTGCCTTTCCATTTGAACTTACCATTACCAATTGCCACTTCCAAATTGATGTAACCTTCGACGAGGAGACGTGGTTGGATGCAGACTGCACGATTGCGGCTGATAAATGTGCCGACGACTTCGTCAGCGACGACATCGAATTTGCATCGAATCTTGTCCGTTGGTTCAAAGCAAGGGCCAGTTATGTTGACGACGGTACCGCCCAACATGTTACCACTCTCCGGGGCGATTATCAACGGTAGATTCGCGTCGTCAATGTCCTTGTTGCATGTACCAAGCAGTATATTCTCGTCGATACGGAAAATGTGTCTGCCCGGAAATCCGTTTGCGTAACCACGACCTGTAAGGTCTCGAATGACAGATGCTTGACTGTAGGGTTTGTATTCGTAGCTTCTGGTACCGTTACCACCATTGAAACCGACATACGCGGGAGTACCACCTTCACCGGTCGCAGTATCACCACGTGCTTCCGTATGGGTCGTCCATTGAAGATCCTTGTAGTTGAAAATCGCATAGGTGAAGACTTCGTCGGTGGCCAAAATCAATTGGAATGTGTTTGTCGTATACAGAGCATTGCTGATGCCACCGGCGAAACTCACATTCTTCCATGTCACGATGATTGCGTGCTTCGGTTCGAACGAATCCGCACCGATGACGCCCTCACGTATATCCCACTTCAATCGTTCACGTGTCAGAACGCCAAATTCGTCTTTTCGGGATGGCAGATCGCGTTCCAAGCGGAAGTACACACCTGGATCTCTTTGATCAACGTCTTCGGTACGCTTTGCACCGATACGACACCGTGAATGCCAAATACCTATGAAAGCCGGATCGTTTTTCTTGGGCCAATCCTTATTGGGGAAGACCAGTGGGTACGTTTCGTAGTTTTCGGGCGGATCGCTGAACTCTAGGTAGCCGTTAAGAGACACGCGAGTGTAATTGTAACGGAAACCGAAGAATGGCAACTGAAAGTTCAGATTTTTGTGTAGGGTTGGGGACGATGTTTGAATGTTCATTTGATGATCGCCGTGGTTTTCGTCACCACCTTGATCGAAGAACCAGTACATGAACTGTCTACGTATTTCTCGTAATTTCGCTTCGGTTACGACATACGGAGGTCCACCCAATTGACTACGCTTATTTGGAGCTGTACGTGCATTTTCATCAGTTGAAGATGATGTTCCTGTAAGTTAATAATACTTAAATATACTAAAATTCACAGTTTACATAAGAAAATTTGAAAATATGCGGTTAAAAGTTAGGTTAGAAATTGTGAACTAGTAAATAAAAGTAAAGGCATGTTTTACATTGGACTTGGACGAGTTTACTCGCCGATTGTAAAATGCTCGAGTTTACTTGTCAAGTATATAAAGGAGAGCTGGGAACTTTTCTATTCATGAACGAATTAGGCATTCTAATATTACGTCACAAACGTCAAAATATTAATCGTGGAGGAAAAACATTGGGCTGGCGTTGCTGAGATCTGCTGTGCGCCAATATGGCATTGGGGCAAACATACCCTATTTAGCCCAATGTTAGATTTTTAAGCCGACTGAAAGGCAACAATGTACTGTTCTTAAGTTTTAAAATCTGATATTGCGCAAGCGTGAATAAGTGGTGTGCTCTAAGGTTTCACCCAATGGCTCCACCTGACCTGTGCGCTTGCGCAATATCAGATTTTAAAACTTAAGAACAACATTTTTTGCCTTTCAGTCGGCTTAAATCCGTACCTGTATTGTTCCCTCCATGTTTATATGCTCTAAGGGGGAAAATGCGTTGCATAACCAATAATGTGTTTAGCCAGCCTTAGACTCATGTTTTCATCCACGAGGGTCACGTGTTTTAGAATGGCTAATTGACGAATTTAGTAGTATTCTAAGGCCATGTTCACATATTTTTTTTGTATAGCATGAATAATTGTCGGCCATCTTGTCATTAAAGAATCTTCGTTAATTTGTTCATATATAAAAATGTGTATACATATATGTTGTGTGTAAAAGCAAGATTAACGCGTATTAATCATCAAATGAGTGTATTTGTACATGTTATCGCAAATAGTTATCATTTATCTCTGTTTCAGGTACTACTATTTTCGTTATATTACTGGAATTTAATGGTGCCACTCCTTAAAAATCAAACAAAGGCAATACTATCATCAAAATGAACAACATCCACGATGTTAAAACATGCAAAAAATGGATACGATTAATTGATTAGTTGGTATGTTAGTTACCCTCATAGCCAAATGTAATTTTGCCCGTACGTGGCCCAGCCATACGAGAAAGTTGTGGTTTCTGAACAGGCGGTTTAATCTCTTCATCATTAACATCCTCCGCAAGTATATTATCTTTGATTTGTTCATGTTCGTCTTCATCGCTACGATCATCAAGGACATTTGCAAGTGCGTGTGTAATATTTATATCTACGCCGTCTTTAGCATCAATTTGCTCACCGCCCTGCGCAGTACTTTCATCTAAAACACCAAGACCAACCGCACCAACCAGCCCACGTTAAGTTAAATAAAGCAAGCGCATCATCAACATAACAACCAAAAGACACTTCACTTACCTTCATCATCGGCTGGTACTGGCATATGAGTGTCTGGCCCCATCTTTTCACCATCCACAATATCAACGTCGTCATCATCATCCTCAAACTCCGAACACTTCACATTTCTCACCAAACACGTTGTTGCTATTAGCAGCAACAATAAAAGTACTTTTGTCATGATCACTTAAGTGTTCTAGGCTCGGCTGCCAATAATATGCGGGTGGCCGTAGAATGCCAATATTCTTTTTAAAGAAAATCTATATCCGGAGCAATCTTATAAATTGCGCTTTGGAATTGATACTGACGAACTACGCGGCCGAAATTCTCTATTTGGAGCTAATAGATGATGCGATGTACCTTTACCTGTGTACCTGTAACGTTATCGTTATCGCGTTATCGCACATTTGAAGTAATAATGATAAGAGAAGAGTAATTACAAACGAACATACTTTTTACCATCATGAATCATGAACAAAAACGATGGAAAATTGATTCATCTATTTTATTTTTTTTTTTTAATAATATATAAATGACAAAGTTGATATTTTACAGCCAGAATTGTGCAATCTTAAATATATTGGCGTCATTTAATCAATAATCATGACTAGAATGAGTAATTAAGTAAACTGTTTAAGTAATTAAACATTTATTATTGTTGACGTTGACAAAACATTAATTTTCTTATTTTACCAAGAAAATAATCAGTGCCAAATTGAAAAATACAATGTGGACATGTGCTCCATTATAAGGATTGATTTTTTGATTGCGGTTGGTTTTTTGTTTTTAGAGTGTCCTTATGTTTTGTTTGTTTTTTATTTGAGACTATAGTTTCTCCCTTTCCTAGGGCTTCCTCAGTCTTTTTTGTGTTTTGTTCCTCCCCTGTACGTTCTGTTACTCTGCGACTTCGCGTCACTATTATTTTTTATTTTTATTTTTAGTTTTGGTTTCTTGTTTTTCTCTTCAAGTCCGCGCTTCGGTACTTAT